>JAOVVH010000002.1:11523470-11533676 GCA_028566435.1 Scorpiodoras heckelii
GGTCCTGACCATTAGAGAACAGAGTAAAGGGGACTAACAAAGTATGTAGAGAATCAGATGGACTACAGTCTGTAATTTAGAACTATAAAGTGTAGCTGTATGGTAAGTCTAACTGAGAAGATAGACCATGAGTGTAGAGTAAAGGAGGTGGTCATAAGGTTATGTAAGTAACCGACATAAAATGACATTTTTGTCTGAACAGACTCACACAAATCATTTCCTGCAATTTGAGTATGAATCATTGCACTATTTGTGTGAATAGGCAGCAAAAAGTGATTTGCTTCCTGCAAGAGACATCTGGACCCTGCATGATGTTTTAAATTATTTTTAAAAAGTTACCATAATGTTAAAAATAGCACCTCTTGCACATTGAGTCATGAACAGGGCATCATTAAGACATTAACAAGGCAGCAACGTTGAGGCATTGTCACGGGGTGCAGCTGATGTTATACGAGTGTCCTGAATGCATCCAGATTTCAGAAAATAAACCTCATACGATACGAAATAAACGATACATATTAGCCTACACAGCTCTTGCTTGTGAAGCAAGAGTCAAGTTAACTGAAGCTCAGATGATAAACAGATTTATAATAAACAAAACTGCAGCCTGGGACTCTGAAAGAGTCGAATACTGTAGTGCCTGTTCCTTCTGTCTTCTAAGACAATGCTTTACTTTTATCATTAAACCAGACTGGACAACTGAAATATAAGTACTGCATTTTTAAAAATTAATTTTATTATTACAACTGTTACAGCATTAGTTTTTGAGTTTATCACCTGCATCTCTGCTTGCACCATATTCTCAGAGGCTGCTGCAGATTTGCAGTGACTAGGGTTTTATATTGCATGTTGTGACTCCACTGTGGTGTTTTAACTATTTGGGTTTGGGAGTTTTGCAAGTGAACTTTGTCATCTTTTCCGGTTCGTCATTTTTTTATGACGTGAAAACAAAACCGTCTTGGCTTTCCAGCATGTTAGTAATGAATATTTAACTCCCATGTACCGGTAAATAATGAACATTTTACAAATTGTCTATTCAGCTTACATCTTATTGAGAAACCACTCAGTGATGAGTTCTCTGGCTCTTATGCCATCTCCTGCGGGTGTCCTGCATATTTTCAGCTTCTGGTCACACACGAGCCTTCTGAAACTTTCCAGAGTCAATCGAGCACAAGCGATATATGTTAGTCTGCAAATTACTTGTCATTATTGAGTAGTAGAATTCCTATAGATTGGTCTGTAAAGGCTGTAAGTTGTAAGGCTGTTTACCCTTTTGATATGCTGATCTAAAAATAACTGTGCGGATCATGCGTGATTTATCTTCCTGTGAACATTGACACTTCTCTGGAGAATTGTGAATCTTTAACACAGACATTCCCGATTACCCTTCATTTATTTCGGTATCCTAACTGTTTTCACGTCTTCTTTTGCCCTTTCAGTTCCATGCCATGGACACGCTGCATAACAACGGCTATGACATGACACGAGCAATCGCTGCTTTGGTGCCTCAGGGTGGCCCTGTACTCTGTCGAGACGAGATGGAAGAATGGAGCGCCTCAGAGGCCAACTTGTTTGAGGAGGCACTGGAGAAATACGGCAAAGACTTTACTGATATCCAGCAGGATTTTGTGAGTTTACAGCAATAAACCATTTACATACAGAGCAGGAGTAAGTCATATAGGGCAAAATGCAGAGTATCAGCTCACTGGTCTGTACACAACAGTCTATCTTCTGCAGTAGTCTGTGTCTTCTAACTCTGCCACCTGCTGGTGATTTAGTGTATATATATATGTAGACTCTAGTTTAGGGACTGAACTCTGCGACAAGGAGGAGCCACATCGGGAAAACGTACACACCCACTTGTACAGAACTAAAACCATATTATATAAGCAGACAAAGGAAGATGAGAAGAGGTTTTGTGCTTTAGATTTTTCCTCTTGTGCTCCTGCATTAGAATGGTTAATGCCTCTGAAAATGCACCTCTAATGTACACTTTATTCACAAAACACAATTCACAATTCTTTAAACACAAAACACAAGTTGTTGCAAAGTTAACAGTCAGTGGGATCATAAACAGCTTTCATCTAAAACCAGGAACTGAAATATTGACCTTTCACATAGCTTGTAAAGGGTATGAAAAGATATTAGAGGTTTTTATGGATGCCACTGCAAAAAAAAATCGAATTCATAATTCAGAAATGGAAGCCTGGGAGACAAAGACACAGCCAGGACAAGGAAAATTAATGAAAATAGAAATGCTCAAGAGGTTTGCAAAAATCAAAAAAAGTTCACGAGACATGAAAACATCCTTGGGACAAGAGGAAAAAAAAGTCCATGTTTTTATTTTCATTCAGAAATATTGTTTTGACTGTAAATATTTTAACACATCTCGTCCAAGATAAACATTTTACAGGAACACGTGTAAAAACAAACGTCTGTATAAACAAATTTAAATGTCTTCTTTGTTTCATCATTTCAAAGTTAGGTTGTGGGAAATGGTGTGACAAGAGTTGTATTGAGCACAACAGAATAAATGCTCTGTCTCTTTCAGCTTCCCTGGAAATCTCTGACTAGCATAATCGAATATTACTACATGTGGAAAACCACAGACAGATACGTTCAGCAGGTATGGATGGTTGACAGAATACCTCTTATGTTCCTGGGGGGAATCTCAAGTGACTTTCTGTGTATTCGGCTTTGTACAGAAGCGGTTAAAAGCAGCGGAAGCAGAGAGCAAGCTGAAGCAGGTCTATATACCTAACTAGTGAGTTCCTTAGTCACTTGGTCAGAGGGCATCCATGGATATGTAAACATTTACTTCTAAGCGTTAAGTGAATATTTGTTTATGCACAAGTTTCATCCATGTGTGACTGTGTGCTTTGCCACTGCAGCAACAAGCCCAATCCAAACCAGCTGAGTGTGAACAGCTTGAAACCAGGGCTGGTGAACGGGGCTGGGGCAGTACCTGGGACAGTACCTGGGGCAGTACCTGGGGCAGTACCTGGGGCAGTGAGTCAACCAGCAGGACTGGGCCGTGCATGCGAGAGCTGCTACAGTAAGTCTCTGACGCGTACTCTCACAAACCTTGCATTTGATAGGTGTGTAAAGGGTTAACGCATACACAAATTGTAAAGGAAAGAAACTCGTGCCAAACTTTCACTCTGTCCCTTTGTTTGTGTGTAGCAACCAGCTCGTATCAGTGGTACTCATGGGGGCCCACCAACATGCAGTGCAGACTGTGTGCTTCCTGCTGGACCTACTGGAAGAAGTACGGTGGTCTGAAGATGCCCACAAGACTGGATGGAGAACGGCCCGGACCCAACCGCAACAACATGGTGGGCATGAGTTTCAGCAGCACAGACACACTGTTGCTATTTTATCAAACCAGGATGAGCCCTACTTTGTAAAAGGACCAGGAATGGACAATGAATGTTTCATTTCAAGAATAGATTACTAGTCACCATACAGAGGTATTAAATTTAAGATTTATGAATGTAATATAGTGTAATATATGTTTTAAATATAGTATTTGAAAATAAGGATGTGTAGGTTGAATCATGACACTGTAATAGTTGCCATTTCTTTTTTTTACAAGCTTTTCCTATACATATCCACTTTTAAATTCACAGTTTATACAGTAAATAACTAACCCGTTCAATTCCAGACAATATCATTAAAATGATGGCAAACAAGGGTTTTTAATGATAATGCGATAGCCTGCATGTATTCAGTCATTTGTAGAGAATAAATATATGACATATCTGTGTGCGCAAATTAGAAAACATCAAGCATCTCATTACAACATAAAAATGATCCAGGATTATCAGGACATATCCTGTGTGTACTCACCAGTAGGTGTGCGAATCTCTCAGTGTCTGGTGATTCGATTTGATTTCGATTTTTGGGGTCACGATTCGATCCAGAATCGATTTTCGATTCAGAAACGATTTTTCTATTCAAATAGTCTATAAACCTTGTGTAATTTATGTGATTGACAAGATGAAAAGATGAAACGACAATGTAAACAAATAAAACATTTATTTAAAGCAATTCTTTTAGGTTCCTTACTGTATCAAATCTTTTAGCATCATTGTATATTGATTTTTTTTCAACTTCTTTTAGCTCAGGGTGATGTTTTACATTCCATGCAAACAATTGTGTTCATGTCAAGCTCTCTATTCCCTGGGACGTTGTAGAATCCAAAGTGTGCCCAAACACTGGCTTTTAGCGATGACAGGGTGGGTTGAATCACGCTCTCCTCCTGCTCCATGCTTCCCACTCCATGCCAGCGGACTCCATTCAGACAATGGAAGCTGGCTAACTAGCTTGCTGTATGGTGGCCTAGACGGCCTTCTTCTACGGTGGCTGAGTGGACACGTAACGCGATATGCAGTACGCTCGGGAGTAGGAGCGGCAAAAAATTAAACTTATTAAACGCATTTAAAAATCGATTTTTAGGTGTTGTGAATCGATTCAGAATCGTCAGGACTAGGAATCGCGATACTTTTAAAGAATCAATTTTTTTCAGCACCCCTACTCACCAGTGTAAATGAGACTTCTGTATTTGTGCCAAAACATACAAAAACTATCCTCTATGCCTGGAAATAACTTTGGAACCCCATGAAACCTGAACAGCAGTTCTATGCACTTTCTCACTAAACTGTGTCTGAGATAAGTTACCCAACCACGTCTTCTGTCCTCATGTACTCTGAAAAGACTGTTTAGATTCCCCTGCTCTACCAAACAGACTAAATCTAGTAATTGATTGCCTGAAGCATTTGATTTGAGTAAGGAAATCACTAAGCCACTTTGGACGCCAGCTCTCTAGAACACAACATCTTTGTTTAGTGAAACTGGAAGGTTTTGCTATAACAGTATGGATGGATTGATGGATCAATTCCTGAGCAAAGCACCCTGTGGTTGAGAGTTATGTTGTTACAGATGCTGAAACACTCACTTTAATGACTTTCTGGTTGGTAGAGTCCTCATGGTGCACCGTTGAGACATGGTGGGAGCCCAAAGTTTGCAGTGAAGACCAGACAAGCGTTCTACCTGCAGACCACTCAGCTGACACGGACAGCGAGGCGTATCTGCCAGGATCTGCTCAAGTCCCGCTTTCTGGCCCGTCACCCCTACACACCCGTCAACACAGCAGCCATCAAAGCAGAGTGTAATCACTTCAAGCAGAATTCTCACACTTTGAATGATGTCTGTTAACATGCATTGTGTTCTTTTGATATACTTGCTCTGTTATGTTTCAATGCAGGCAAATCTTATACTATATTTGTGTGTGTAGGTGCAGTGCGGTTGCCAGATATGTCCAAAAAGCCCATATCTTTGAGGAATGCCATCCGGAAACCGCTTGAATCTGTGGTTAGATATCTGGGTGGGTGGATATGAAATCTGCACTCTTGTTCTTTTCTTGCTCTGTCTTTCTTTCTCATTTCAAACTTACAAGTGCCAGGACACAGTGTAGGAGGTTTAAGAAAAATTTAGAGCAGATTTGTCATTTTAGGCAACAGACCACATACACACATCCAATGTTATGTGGGCTGGACCAGAAAAAAAATATCGGCATCGACAAGTACTCTCGTTTATAGGCATTTATCACCTACAGAACAGACTGTGAGTCAGGCCAGGGTTCTTGCTGTGTTTAGTTTGCATGTTCTCCTTGTCTGAATGGGTTTCCTCCAGGAACTCAGATTTCCTCCCACAGTGCAAAAACATGCAGTCAGGTGAAATGGAGATCGTAAATGGCCCCTGGGTGTACGTGTGTGCGCGTCTTCCCTGCGATGGCCTGGTGACCTGTCCACGGTGTGCCCCTGCCTTCCTCCCATTGAGCACTTAGATAAGCTCCAGCATCCCCTACAATCCAGTAGAGGATAAGCAGCTAGATAATGAATGAATTAGTGCTTTCAATATTAACTACTGTAGTGTTACAACCTGTATCGTAAATGGGTTTGATTGGGATAAACATTTATTGTTTACAAATAAACTAAATATTGCCATATTTGCATTAGTATTTATTCCCGTTGCTGAGAAACCCCTTAGTTAGTTATCTTGGAAGGAAATATGCTTACAGTGTATGCTTATCATTAACACATTTTGTCTAGCTGAGATTATTGCTCCCTAGTATTATCTTGCAATTCAATTACACTGCACAACACAATTTTACCTTAGCAAATGGATTCTAAATACATTTGGTGGGTCACATAACATCCTTTAGCAGGCTGATTCTAGTCAAGGGGTAATATATCTGACCTACCTGATTTAGAATGAGTTTAGAGTATTTCTCTGGAGAGTACATTTTGTGGACACCTGAAGGGTTCCAACACATGTCAAAGTTGGTGATGCTTGTAATAACAGGTGCATTTTAATTAAATTTTAAGTGAATTGTTATATTCTGATTTGGTATCTGCATCTCTCCTATCTTTCTCTGTCTGTTCATTGTAGAGGCCCACCCATGCCCACCTAAAGCAGAGCAACCGCGAGGAGCCTTCATATCCACAGGCAGCTTGACTCCCATCAAGTCCTCCCCCATCCTGAACAACGGCTCCCCCACCATCCTCGGCAAACGCACCTACGAGCAGCACAACGGCCTAGACGGTGAGACAGACGGGTGTCTGTTGTCAGCTCTGGTTGTGTGCCTGCATTGCTCATTAACACTAACTAGCACTTCGCCTTTACATTTTAATCTACTTTCCATAACCAAATAAAAGCTTTCTTCCGCTTTCAGGTGTGCCTAAATGAAGGGGGAGCTCTTTTATTGTGTAACAGAGATTAAGATCTCTAGTGCTGTAGTTCTCCCGAGTCTGTTCTCCTTCCTGTTTTCCACCGTTCTCTCTCTTGCCCGTTTGTCCAGCCTCCACAACTCTAGGTCACTCTCTGTTCTCATTCTCTCTTTCTTTTTCTCTCTCTCTCATTCTCAACTCTGAATGGCTGACGGTGTTGTCATGGTAACAGATCAGCAGTGACTCACATGGCTGTCCAGCAGGATCAGATGGAGAAAAGGCACACACGAACCAACAGCAATATCAGAGCCATTGACTGACATGCATGAATGATTCTAAATGCAGCATACATACTATTTACAACCTCATCATACACAAATGTCTTTCGCTTCTGTGAGGAATCCTCATGTTCACTCTCTGTCATGTTATTACTCTATCCAGGGGTCTGGAAAGAAACCAATATTCCATGGTTATATAATTCCCTGATGAGTTTGTCACTATTCTGCTCTGAGCAGCACTTTCTCTCGCTTCCCTCCCTCTCATTTAACACGTTTTTGTGTTTTTGCTTTGTACATATTTGGCCGCAACTGTCATTACAGCACTGACCACATTTGGCTGTTTGTGTGCCACTTGGAGAAAACCTGTACAAGTGATATGGAACAGTAATAGAAAGTGATGTAGGTAATGTCCATTCAGTGTCAGAAACGGATCCACTTACATGTATATAGTTCAAAAAGGCCTATGGTTACTATGGATGAATTCTTTTTAAAACTATTGCATAATGAGCATCAGGTGGTTTGTGGAGTTTCAAGTATGAATTACTCACTTGCTTCATCTTATTTTGCTCTTTATTTCACTTCTGTTTCACCACCCATAGGGTCCAAGTCTAAAGTGCTGGGTCCTCAGTGGGACATCATATCCAAGCGAATGTCCGAGCAGGGACGCCCCCCCTCTGCCATGCAGGACAATGAAGTACATGAGCTTGACTGACCCCTTCTGTGACTTCTGCCTTTCAGCACAGAAAACAGGTCTCTGTTGAGATCATAATGTTCTTGGACTTGTGTAAATAGTGTCCTGGGCCTCCTACAAGATTGTGTATAAATGATGTCTTCTCCCTTGTTGTTAATCTGCAGGTAAATGGGGAGGTGTTTTCCCAATTCTCAGTGGTGGAAGGATCTAGGAGAAGATCTGTGGTCAACATTGTGCTATATTAGAGCCAGTGTTTTTGTTCAGGTTTATGAGCTAAAACAGGCTCTGACCTGACTGTATAGGACTGCATTCAATATTTACCATATATTGCTAATTCTGATTATTATTATTATTATTATTATTATTACAAGTTGTTATTGTTCTTTTTTTAACCAAATGTAATCGTTTGTTTTTAGTTAAATGATGAAATGAATCTTGAAACAGCTTGCTCACATGTCTGGGTAGGGGATGGGGGTGGGGAGCGGAGAAGACATGGACTGTCATTGGCCTGTTGCGTTATTTTCTTTGTCAGCTACTCGGAAAAAGAAGAGACAGACATTTCTTTCAGACTGCCATTTTCATTTCTGCCTGTCTTTGTTTCGATGCTCGTATTATTCGGTTTCTTCAGTCCGTCCTGCCCTGACGCCACAGGCGATTAACTTATTGATTAAGATGACTGAATGTGTTCTTTTTCTACCTTTTTCACAAGTATTGCATCTATGCTTCTATGGCGGAATTACAAAAAGTCGTTTCTCTTTTGTGAATATGTAAATGAAAACGGTATGGAGGCATTATTGTACAGCGGTGCATTTTGCGCCTCCAGTGTTTATCAATGCTTGTTATAAAGAATTTGCCATGTACAGCATATTCTTTTTGTAAGGAATCTCTCTTGGAAGTCTAAAACGATACTGCTCCATGAATACAGTGCACCTTCTTAAGAATGATCCCATAGATGTGTTGTACATGTTGTGCAGATTCATTTTTTTTCCACCCTCGCACATATCCTGCCAAGAACAGCATTCCGAACCAGGCAGCTTTTCACCTGGTGATATGTGATACATTGAAGTTTACACCACAGTTGGCTGATTAAATATTGATACCTCGAGAGAGCATGTGTCAGTAGAGATCCTCCCCACACGTTCATCACATGTGAGCTAAAAGCCTCACGGTTCTCATCTTCATTACATACGATACATAGGCGTCCTGCCACGTCTCCCTTCACTCACATACAGTAATGCAGGTGAGACACTGACACAGTGACAATCGTATATTAGGTCAAATGAAAAAGAAATGACCACTTCAACCACCTTCATTGTTAGGTTACAGTCAAAACTATATTGGTGCACACAGTCAAACAAATCTCTTAAAACTTTAATGAATAAATGCCACTGCATGAGGCAGATGGGCTCAAGTGTCGTAGTACATTTTTAGTAGAAAGGTCAAATCTACATGATTCGTGGTCTTTAGTTTGTTCCTCAGAGGGAACCATATAGGCTTTATGTAGAACCTTCAACAGGCTTTGCTTTCATAAAAGTGTTCCAAGCATGCCCTTTTCTTTTTACAAGTGTGTTACAGTTCAATCACTGTTGTTTAAGCTGTCTTTCATTGTGCACTCATAGAAACATGGTTCCATTTAGCATCCTGAACCCTTAAGGGTTCTGTGTGGAACTCTATAACAGTGTGTCAGGAACAACAATGTTCTACAAAGAACTTCAGTGATGGGCTACTGGACAGATATGTAGTAAACAAGTGGAGTTCAACTATCATATATTCCAGAAATGGTCCTTTAGAGTGAATACAAAGAAAAGCCTTTGTTTAAAAATAACATTCTGGTGATGGTCGAGAACTGAAAAGTCAGTCTCGACACCGTAACAATATAGATTTCCTCTAGGTTTTCAGATCTCCTCCTACCACTCAAAGACATTCGAGTAGGTGGATTAGTGAGCCTAAATTGCCTCTGAGTGTGTCTCAGTGGTGCCCTGTGATGGACTGGTGTAACCATTCACGGTGTCTTCCTGCCTCACATGCACTTTCCTTGGATAAGCTCCGGATCCAACGCAGCACTGACCAGGATGAAGTGGTGACCGAAGATGAAAATATGTACGAACTGTTGTGATACAGTTACAGCAGTGAGAGAAAAAAAAATGAGATTCATGAACTCATAAGTTCTCTTTTTTTTTGGATTTGCAATTACAAGAAATCTTCCTGGCACTTTTATTTCTTAGGATGTAAGATTTGTGAAGAATCTTTAGAGGGCTCTTCAGGTAGAAACTCTCCTACATGGAAGTACAGACAACTATGAGTGTCCTTATGGCAGGACTAGGCTACATTTTATTCCTGTAAAGCAAGAATGCAAGAGGGGCGGCACGGTGGTGTAGTGGTCAGAAGTGTCGCCTCACAGCAAGACGGTCCGGGTTTGATTCCTGGTCCGGGCCGTTCTGTGTGGAGTTTGCATGTTCTCCCAGTGCTTGTGTGGGTTTCCTCTGGGTACTCCGGTTTCCTCCCA
>JAOVVH010000002.1:11537490-11551641 GCA_028566435.1 Scorpiodoras heckelii
ATGCTATAGTACTTTATTTCGCTTAGCTTGTCTGGAGATCATGAGAGCGCATCGATACACCGGTATACCGTCTGATTAATTGATTGATTGATTGATTGATTGATTGATTGATTGATTTTCGCCCCGCTGTCCGTCACGCACCTGATCTCTCACCCTGCTCCAATTGGGCTGTGTTGTTGCATTTAGACCCCAAACCTCTTTTTACTAAAGATAGTTAGGTGTTTAACAACACACAAGCCGTGTATCCTGTCCGGCTCCCGTATGCGGCTGTCCGTATCCCGTATTCGACTAATGCTGAATTGTTATCACGTATAATTATGATCAGCGTCATTTGTTTAGACGTTGCATGGAGAAGAGCCGGTGGTTACACACATAGACACATAGACGCACACACACACACACACACACACACTGAGTGAAGGAGCCGCGGGACACTTTCCTTCAGGCCTGCTGTCCGACTGCGCTGCGCCTCTCACTGAAGCCGCTCCACGTAAAGCTCACGTGTAGTGAAACACGGAAACCGCCGACAGAGACACGCGTCTTCACGCCGCAGCTTTTCACGCTTCCAGACTGAAAGCCCGGACCTGTGCCCTGCTCCCTCCCCTTTAAACAGGACACGAAACTTTAAGCGCTTGCCTCATTTTCCTCCACTGAACAGGACACTTTTGGTGCATCTGCTTCAGATCTACACCAGCTTCATATTTATATCAGATATTGTTAAATATTCTTTTCATTCTGACCCGAGAATAAACCAGATACACCAGATAAAACAAACAGGTCAGGACTATCACCAGTATCAAATCCCAGTCATTTCCACCTTACAGAATTGCGAATACACGTATCACAAGGCCAAACATTTAGGCATACTACATCAGTTATCATTTTTAAAATCGTTGTTATGTTACCCTTCTTCTTACATTTATCTTACATTTATTCTTCTCTACACTGCTCTGACTCCCATTTCATCTGATTTATTTAGTTGTCGTCGTTCGACAAGACAAAATCTAACAGCTACCTGCTGATTTCAGCCTCCAAAAGTAGGAAATGTCACAATATCTTAAGAGTTTTTCTGAAGTTTGCGTTCGCATTTGAAACTTATTGAAACATAGTTAATATCAGCCACAGCAAAACAACAACAACAAAACAAACAAATAAAAATAGCAAAGACGTTACTATTCTTACGGGGCATTTTCTTTATTTTTCATTGCAGTTGCTACAGTAATCTGATTTCATGTTAACAAACAAGACAACATAGATCTCACCAGTAATAGGTCTAAATAATCGGTTTTATATAGGTGTCAAAAGTAGAACTTTATTTATTTTGGATTAGCCTGTTTGCATAAATTCTGACTGGTTTCTTTGAGGAAATTTATGCACAAGGATCCTTCTGTTTTAAGAAAAAAAAAAGTTATGTAGACTAAGTCATTAAAATGAAAGTGGGCGTGCAGACTTTCCTAGGGTCTTCTTTAAGGTTTTCTCCCAAGTTCTATGTGGTTACTATTAGACCCCACATAATAATAACAAACACACAAAAACTATACCAAGGTCCATACACTGGTGTCCTCATAGCAAGTTAGGGTTGCAAAATAGATATATTTACTGTCTTACATCATCTCCATGTCTTATTTGCACTCATAGCTGATTAGACACACCTGCTGTACACAGTCATAAAGCAGCAGTCTGGACTACAGAGATGTTGTAGTAGAACGGACAAATGATGGTTAAGTTGTACATGACCGTTTCGTCATGATTCAGAGGAAAAAAAAACTGCTGAAAATTTGCTCTTGTGCTCCAGCCAAAGGTGCCCTACACTACCCAGAGAGCTCGAGTGTCTGATCCATAGTCGGTCTGATCCTCAAAGCACAACTGATTAAATGAGGATTTGGCTTGAGTGAAATGAGTTCCTCCGCACTGCAGGTGATTTTAACACTCCACATCTAAATCTCGTGTCTTTTCTAATCACACTGGCACAGAATCCTTTGTGGTTCATTTTCTAGGGTTCCAATTCAATTATTCCAAGTCCATGAAAGACTTGCATGGAATGTGTGACTAAGCAGACGGAGCTGAGAGTCCTATTAAAAAAGCATTAGAGTCTATAGGAAGAGCATATACCCTGTTTAAGTTGGATTGGTTTTACCTGAAGAGGTCGTGCAAGATAATTACTAGGGTTGATAATCACTTAATTGCGTCTAAGGAAGACCAAGAGAGCTGCACCCAAACTTTACCAGTTCTGTTCAGTTCTCTTTGCCCCTAAACTGCTGGAGCTGGGTGCAGGCCTGGCCAGGCTGACAGGATCAATTAAGGTCATTGATAACTCTGTCTCCATTTTGGCAGCATAAGTGCTTGGTACACAGGATATTAAAATAAATGTATCCTGGGTTAGTGTAAAATCAATTATATAAAACATATTTTAGTCAGAGACTGATTAAGTACAAAGATTTGAAGACAGTTGGGTCCAAATGCCTGAGACTACATTGAGAATCTGAGATAAAAAAAAAAAATCTAAAGCTGAAAACAGACAGAAAGTTTTAGAAACTCTTAAACATGTAAAACAAAGAAAGGAAATATTCATTATTATTAATAGTCAAGATTTCTTTGTCACTGTTTAAATTTGAGCCACTTGTTCATATTGACCATGTTAATTGCTTTGTCCCATCCAACTTAACATGTATTCAGATGATACTCCATTGGGTTTGATCTAACGTCAGTCATCTTGGGTCATCAGGTTTAACACATTCGTATGCTGTCCCTGGAAGCTCGAGTACATGTTGTCTTTAAAGCTAAAGGGGTTATATACCAAATACTAAGAGGCTTTAAACGTCATGTAAATATTTCTAAGATTGTACTCCTCACTCACTTTGGTACTGATAATATAATTTATATTGAAAAAAATATATATAGCACACCAAACTATTATTTTAAAAGAATGCAGAATCTAAGCATTTTGTCTAGGGTTGTCAGATGTTTGGACCCTGTTGTAGTTCTTTTAGATATTTTTGCTTTTTTGGAGTAAAAACTACTGGAGTAGTTAAAATGACACATCTAGCCAGTAATCGCTTAAGTTAAAGTACCTCCCTGAATTAAACCAATCCAGCTCAATTGGGGTTGTAGTAGTCATGTAGTAGGAGCAGTACATTATAGCACAAAGGCAACTGATGTCAAACTCAGCATGAATTCTTAGGAACCTGAGCAAAGCAAGCTACAGCATGCTGCTTTGTTAATTACATAGCCAGTTTCCATATTCATGTTGCTAAATCTGAGGCCTTTTTAAAGCCTCAGAAGGTCCTAATCTCCTCATTATGATCAGTATTATGCTGCCTGGAGGGCTTAGGGCGTTCTCAGGGTCTTTAATGCAGTCCAAGAAACTGAAGACAAAAAGCAATGTTTTAGATCTGTTTGACATTTTTCAATGAATGTAACAAGCATTAACCGGCAGTACTTCAATAAGTTTTACTGAACCATTGAGGGAAGGCTTAACTATGGTATAGTATATGACATGCATTTTTATTGTGTGCAAGCTTTGTTGAAAAATCTTACCCAGACTAATTGTATACGTACACAAGATTGTTGTAGAGGTCTCGGGCACGTTGATCCCTTCCTGCCATTTGAAGAACATCCTTTCTGTTATAAAGGACTTATGAAGCAGCTATGAATGCGAGAAACCCACAGAAGAATTTTTAACTTTTATAGACAGCAACAAAAGCCCATGAAAAGCAAATATGTATGCTATACTGTACAGTATTACAATGGCATTTCACTTCACTTTGTGACACAAGTTTGGGCATTGACCAGAGCCTTTATATGTAACTTTGGAATAACTTAAAAGAAAGCTGGTACTGAGCATTTCTCTACAAAACACTTTAAAGAATGATTTAATCTAATGTAAAGTGATCCTGTAGTGAGAAAACTGTGGAATTTCCATTTAAATGAAATCAGCACCCAAACAAAGCTATGACACAAAATGCTAGTGTTTATGTGGGAAAAGGCAGTATTTCCTCTTCTGTTTGAAATATGAGCATCAGATACTAGTCCTCTGCTCTAGAGTCCTATCAGCGCAAATCATATCTGATAAGAAGAACGAAGACTCTTTGCACTCGAGCGCCAACATGCTGCCCTGAAGTAACTGAGCTGCCTGTGCTATTGATCTACTGCCATTTATCTTGTGCAGAGAGGAGTGAAATCGTGGCAAGGACCCAGAGTCCCCATCAGCAACCTCTACACATTGAGAGGGTAAGAATGCACGGTAGTCAATACCGCCAATGTCAGAAAGTAGTAAACAGGGCACTTCAGAAGTTCCTGTCAAGGAGAATACTGAGCACAGCATTCAGGAGTCTTACTCAAAGCATTCTATCAGTAAAACAACAGGAAACGTGATACCACCTTGAGTTCTCCAGTGACTATACAAGTACCAAATGTTACTGTTTTCATGTTACAGATAGGGTCACTATAGTAAAGTGCATAAAGAAATAAGTACAGTATATGTGAAATCTGCTCACACAGACACATAAAAATAGAATTTCCTCCTTTTTACATTGCTTATGATGAAGGATGTTATTTTAGCACAATCCATTGAAGACTGGTGAAATAAATCTCCAGCTATTTCAAAATCACATTTAATTATTCCGCTGTTAGGGAGCCATTTCAGAGATTTAGAAACTTTCCTGCACTACTTTAACACAGCTGTGATGATGATGATGATGAAGATGATGGCGAGAATGATGATGATGATGTTGATGATGATATGACACTAATTGCATTCTGTCGGATTTCATTCTGATTGCATTCGGTTAGATTTGCTAATGCATCAGCTTTCTGCAAGAATTATAGATACTACAATTATATTTCTTAGTCTCCATTGTTTGGAGACCTGTAAGACCTGTCAGTATTGTATTGAGATTCTCATTTTTTCATGCAGACATGTTACAATAGCTTAATTTTGGTTGTGGATTAATTGTAACACATAAATCACAATTAATGGTGTAATGATCTTTTTTTCTGTTTATTTTATGCCACTTTAATAATAAGTCTGACAGTAGTGTAATATTACACATACTGTAAATAAGTACAAACGTAAATCATTTAAATTTATATTTGCCTTTTAACTTATAAAATGTTGTAAGGGAAGACTTGAAACGAATGATAACTAAATGTTTCTGTGACCAAAATAATAATTATAATTGGGTTTTTGGCAGAAATAGACAAAACACAAGCAAATTAAGAAAACAACTTAAATTTGACAACACATACACAGCATTTAGAAAACATGCTGCAAATTCAGACAAAACACCAGACAACGATGGAAGTATTTGTGTTTTTTGTGACTTTATTGAAGTCAGCTATCCGTCAATGGTGAGCTAAAATGTGCTAAAATGTAAACATTTTTGGTTTGTACATACCTGCTGTTAACCTAGCTTTGGCCTTTTGTTTATTATTAGGCTGCCAATTCAAATAACCAGATAAAACACACTTATAGCTCATTTTAGCTCACCACTGATGGATAGGCGGCTTCAGTAAAGTCATGAGTCAAAAAAAAAACCCAATGGTGTCCAGACACGTGTCGTCTGGAAACACTCCCTTGTCATTTGGTGTAATTGCAGCGTGTTTCTGTGATGTGTTGTTGTGTCTGAATTTGTAAGCATGTTTTCTAAATTCTGTGCATATGTAGTCAAATTGATGATTCTGTCTTAATTTACTTGTGTTTTGTCTATTTGCGTGTGTTTTCTTAGGTTACAGTGTGTTGAGCTGTCAAACATACGTTACAAAACATACATATATTTCATCAAAACAATATGAATTTTTCTTTTTTCTTTTCCTGTTGGATAATGGGCCAATTTAATAAGCACTGTGGTTTAAAAAATGTCAAGTGAGGTCAGTCTCAGTCAGTCTGTCTAAGGAGTGCTAATCCTTGCTAGCTAAGTGTAATTTGCTCATATATCTCATGCTTTGACAAGTATTTGGATAGTAAATATAAGCCTAATCAATTCAGTTTGTAATCAGATAAAACGGTACCTCATTGGCGCTGGAAAGGAAACTTTAATTGCAATTTTCATTTTTGGAGTTCACAGAATTTGAAGTCAGGAATAAAACATGACATTGTGGAGTTCTAGGTGGGGTTATATGACCTGACACAAAGTAGAGTCCTGGATGGTGGAAGAACCACATAAAAAAAAAAAAATGCTATAGACGTTTTCCTACCGTGTTTGGTTGCGACATTTGATTTGGATGTACATTCTCTCAAAATAAAGCTGAAAGTATGCCCTTATTCATTATTTCATTTCACATTCAATATATTGTAGTAGACAGCTAAACTAATAATATCTTTGTCAGTTTCCAAATATTTATGCAATGCATATGTGGAATCTAATGATTAATAATTTATTACCTTAAATAAAGGAGCAATGTGTTAATTGTGATAGGTCAAGTATCCCGTAACGTAATGAAATTCATTTCATCTCTTCTTTCCACATACTTTTGTAAATAGTTTTTCCTATAGCATAAAACTTTTTTGGATAGCTTGCCTGGGATCATGTTGCTTGAATCCATACAGAACTATAATGTCATACTGTATTGATGTACCCATTATGAGCAGGTTGAAAGGATCTATTCCTGGAATCGGAAACGCTGAGCTGACAGGTTTGTTTACATATGACATAAAAGCCAGCATTTATGAAAGGATGCATGAACTGTTTCATTACCACAGACAGCATGACAACGGAGCCAATTAAAGTGTAACTGTTTCCCCATTGTTTTTTTTTTTTTAGCACAAATATCACACCATGAAACTGAAGCTCTTTGCTGATTGCTTTGTGCAATTAAGTGTTCATACTAAGGTGTCATATAATCATGCATCAGCCACACTTAATGCCAACCAACAGATTCTTCTATAATTGAGAGGAAAAAAACGTTTATTCTTTTCCCTGATTACCCCAGTGAAGGGTTATCTAAGTAAGATCAGATGGGTTACTATGACCAGATAACCTGCAAGTTAAACAGTCAGGTTCATTGATGGAAAAAAGGCTTGTACGTCCTTAGGCCTATATGCAGTAAACATTGGTACTGGAAGATTTCAGCCACTTAGTTATTTACTCCTGTGGTTTAGGATCAGGTATGACGTAACCTTCGATGAATGCAAGCAACCCAGTCCCTGTGGGAGCAAAACATCCCTATAACATTATAAACCCTCCTCTGTGCTTCACAGGGAGCTTTCCTTTTTATTTTAGGTTTTTGTTCTCCCAAGCATGGTATTGTATATGTACATTTACCAGAAACTTCTAACAGTTGTTCTAACAGTGCTGTGGAACATGCAGGGGGTCTTTAACAAACATGAGATGGACAGCAGTGGTTGAATGTATGATGTATTTTTTCCATGTTAACTACCTACTCTTATACAGTCCTGTTTTTTCTTACGATAGACTCACAAATCTGAACACAGATCTTCATCTGTTATCTTGATACGCACAGAGATTCTTAGCTGCTGTCCTGCGGCTCTTTTTCTCATGTTTGTAGATTCTGCAGATGCTTTTGCACTGTACGTTGTAGAACGCCATCTAAAGCGGAGAGGAGCCATGCTTATGAATTTCTTCTGTTTGTAATTTTCAGAGTGGAGGCCAATTTCCAGGCTTATGAGTTTCAACAGGTTTAACATGTGTCCTTTACAATCTCTTTTAAACAGGCTGTAAACTATTTGAGCAGAATCATGTTGTGAGGAGCAGGTAATTAAATTGTGCATTTTCATATGGCAGGGCAGGATGACTTCAGACCTTCATGTACCGCAACCTCTGAATTCAATTATTCAAAAGATCATGGTCCTGGAGTTTCATATAGTTTCCATCTGTGATAAAATAAGTTTGCTAATTGTGAGTTAAACTACAAAAACACACACTAAAAACTATTTTATAAAATAAAGTTTTGAAGTATGTATTTTTATCAGTTTTATTTATTAACCCATCTACTTCTGGATTTACCTCTATAGCTGTTTCCGATGCATGCAGTTAAAATAAACAATGTTATTGGCTGCTAAAGAGAACAAATTGTTTTCACGAATAAAATATGATGCACTTGTCTTCACTATGGTCATGTAGCTTGTAGTGTAACTAGCGTTTGCTATTGGATTAAAAAATACTTTTTCACAATTTTCTCCTCCAATTTGTTCACCTACCCATTCCTACTCACCCCCATCATACAAGAGCTACCATCCAGGGAGGGTAAATGCTACCACCTGCTTGCTCAAGACATTTAAAGCTAACCGGCTACACCTTTTCTGCTCATACACCATCACAGTGCAGAGTATCACACCAGAAGAAAGAGCTAGCTACCCACTTCCATGTATATAAGCTCACAGATGCCCACGTTTGGCTAGTGTTGCTCTGATTGACAGGGAAAAGAAAGTATGCCAGCCCACCCTCAATACACCAATAATTATTGATATGCAGCAGCTGAGATGTTAGGAAATGTCTCTCAAATTCCAGCAAATTCACATTAATTTTTTTTACATAGTAGATTATATAAGAGAGTTCATATCTGACTCTGTCTGAGTTCCTGGGAGTATCAGTAAAAGGCCTGACTGGGTAACAATCAATACCAGTGCTGACTGAAATGCCCAACAGCTGGGGGATGGGATATGAAAACAACAGACTAATGACAAATGTGCACATATACTGTACATTAGGTAGTAACAGAAAGTAACCTATGCCAACATTTGGGTCTCATTACTACAAAGACACATTTTCGTTCTGTTTGTGTGAAGTTTGTGAGTTTCTAGATACATTTCGTTCACCAAAATGTAAAATCCTTCTTCTTTCTTCTTCAAAACATATAATACCAAGTAAGGATATTTGAAACAGACTATGATTCCAAGGATGGTGTTTTAGCACTGATTATTCTTTAATTAATGCATTTTATTTATTTTTTAATTTATGCATTTTTGTTTGCAAAATGTACCACAGTTTAATTAGTGACAGGTGCTACAGGATTAGAACGGCATTATGTCCCCTAATACCTTTATAAGAAAAAAAGTGCTTTTATATTTAAAACACTTATATTGTCAATACATATACATTATTATTGGTAAAGAGTTTACACATTAACAATATTTTTACTTAAAAAAAATTTTTGTCATTCAATATAGCAAGATATTATCATTTGCTGCAGATTTTTGCTAATGGGTGTAGGGATTATAATATAATTAAGCTGTTTCATCCTATTTATGTAATCCTAAATTGTTTAATTTGCATAAACATTCTCACGAAAGAGGTGTGCTGTCTACACCATTTCACACATTGTCATCCTGCATAAATGACCAATTATACCAATTTCTGTACAGTAGTGACAAAGTAGCCTCTAAAGCAAGATCTCATGCTCCGAGTGCTGGGAAACCTCCTCCTAATGATACACTAATGCCAGAAAATCTTGAACTGCTTTGGGGTGCAATTTTTAGGGCTGGGTTTCCTCATTTTCCTTTTGTAATTCTATACACTAATGTTATAGGTGAGGGGACATTGCTGTCCTGTAATGTGGAACTGATATGGAATCAGTTTTCTTTGTAATCTTTTATATTCAGACAGCATTGATCGCTCTCATAGTCGTTTGCATGGTAGTGTGAAGTTCTGGCTGCACACACCAACATGTATACAAAATGTTCTTTGCTGTATTGATGTCCTTTCATATGGTTGTATCTACCACACCAGCTACATTGCTCTCTGTTGGCCATCTTTAATTAACTGGATTTTATAAAACAAATATCTTATGAACAGATATTTATATCTTGTGTTTTTGCCTAAACTCAAACATATCCTACAAACCCAATTTCCTGAAAAGTGGGGACACTTTCAAAAAACTGCGATTAAGACTAAAAACTCTCATTTGTTAAATCACTTGAAGTTTTATTTAACTGATAAAAGTAGAAAGAAAATGTTTTCAGTGTTTTCAGTGTTTTCAGTGACAAACCTAATTGTATTTTGTAAATATAAAAAACAATAGAATGTGATCACAATAGAATAGACGTCATCAAGATTGAGTATAAAAGGAGCATCCACCAAAATCTTATTCTTTGCAAGCAGTGATGGGTCGTGGTTCACCTCTTTGTGCCAAACTTCATGAGAGAATTGTCAGTCAGTTCAGAGACAATGTTTCTTAGGACAAGACTGCAAAGAGTCTAGGTCTTTCACCATCTACAGTTCCAGAATATCATGAAAAGATTCAGGGAGTCGGGGGAAATCTCAGTGCATAAAGGACAAGGGCGGAAACCGTTGCTGAATGTGTGTGACCATTGAGCCCTCATGTGGTGAGAGAAACCATCATGCTACCGTGATGGACATAGCAGCATGGGCTTGGGAGTACTTTGGAAAATCACTGTCGTTTAACACAGTCCACCGCTGCATCAAGAAATGCAACCTAAAACTGGATTATGCAAATAGGGAGCCATATATTAATTTTGCATATGTGTGCCGGAGAGTTCTCTAGGCCTGAAGTCCTCTGAGATGGACCAAAGGACAGTGGAAATGTGTTCTGTGGTCAGGTTCACGTTTCAGCTTGCTTTTGGGAAAAGTGGATGTCAGATTCTACGTGCCAAAGATGAAAAAGACAATCCAGACTGTTACCAATGAAGAGTGCATCAACGAAAACCAGCATCTGTGATGGCATTGGGGGTGCATCAGTACCCATGGCATGGGCGATCTGCATATACATGAAAGTACCATTGATGGTTTATATTACTATTTTGAAGAGACATATGCTGCTGTCAAGATGACATTTTTCCCAGGACAATGCCTTCGAAGACATAGAGTGCCTGTTTCTTAACAGACCTGCCTGCAGTCCATATCTGTCTAATATTGAAAATATACTGTATGGTGCATCATGGAGAGGAAAATCAGACAACAGTGACCACAGATTGTTGAGCAGCTGAAGTCTTGCCTACAGCAAGAATGGGCAAAAGTTGCACTTGCAAAACTACAACAGTTAGTATCTTCAGTTCCCAAACTATTAAAAAGTATTTAAGTTAATTTACAAATTACAGATTTCAGTTTTTATTGCATTTTAAGAAAGTCTCCCAACTTTTCTAGAAATTTGAAGTATATCATAGCTATGAGATGGGAATCTATTATATATAATTGCATACAAGAACAAGAAATACCAGGCTAGTATATTTATATTTATATTTATATTTATATTTATATTTATGGCATTTGGCAGACACCCTTATCCAGAGTGACTTACAGTAGCATCTCATGTCATCTAAACATTAAGTGTCATTAAGTCTATGGACAAAACTAAAGTACCTTCCTTGGCTGCTCTGAGGTCAGTTGAGGACCAATAATCAGTGTTAGTTTTTCCAAGTTTTTTTTTAGGATACATTCTGCCACTACATTATCAGGTGGTTGCATATTGAATGAAGTAACAAGTAGGTGTTCTTTCAGCTAGATACAGCTATATTGGTCTTAGAAATTATGTGAAAGCATCTTAGATTAATTCCTCAACTTACATCAGCAGTGTCTCTGGCTATCAGCCCTGAATGTTGCACAACTCTCACACCTCCGCTGTAGGCTTGGGTTAGACTGAATCAGGGGAGTAGGTGGGTGGATTTGAGTTGGCTTTCTGAGCTGAGCATCAGGGAGCCTAGACTTAGTTCCATGGTTATATGAAGGAAACACTTGTTTTGTTTTGTGAAAAGGGCTCAGTTAAGTGGTCTGGTGCTGGATTGTCTTTCATGATATATCATATTTGTTTTTTTGGTCTTAAAAACACGGACAAAGTATAATTCAAATTCTGGGTGCAACTGGTGGTGTGAATTGCAGTTCAGTTTTCATGCTCCATCGTAATGTAATTCACTACATTTATTCTGAGGCAAATGAATGCTTATTTGTTGTTTGAAATTAAATTAACATTGAACTCATTAAACTCATGTCTGTTGAGTGGCATATGCATCATCACGACTTTAAAGTATTCAGTGTGAGAGTTAATTGACTAAGTTGTAATTTGGATTTACATATGTGCTGAACATTTTAACACAGTTGAGGTTTTATGTAAATACCTACTATAATGTTCTGTTGCTGTTTTCCATCTTTCAGTAAAAACTGCAGAGTTCGGAAAGGACCAAGTGACCCAGTCACCATGACAACAGCGATGATCCCTGAGCCCCTGACGCCGCTGTCGCGGTGGTACCTGTACGCCATCCATGGCTACTTCTGTGAAGTCATGTTCACAGCAGCATGGGAGTTTGTGGTCCATTGCAACTGGAAGTTCCCTGGTGTGACGAGTGTTTGGGCGCTTTTTATCTATGGAACTTGCATCATGATAGTTGAACGCATGTACCTCTGCCTGCGGGATCGCTGCAGTGTCTTGCTGCGCTGCCTTATATACACCCTGTGGACGTACATGTGGGAGTTTGGCACAGGGCTTTTGCTGCGGCAGTTTGACGCCTGCCCTTGGGACTACTCACAGTTTAAGTACAACTTCATGGGCCTGATCACAGCTGAATATGCTGTGCCCTGGTTCTGCGCATCGTTCATTGTGGAGCGCCTGGTCATTCGCAACACGCTGCGGCTGCGCTTTGACGAGTGGTCCGAGCCGGGCCAGGCTGAAGGAAATGGTGGGGGAGAAAGAGGTGGAAGGAGAGGAAGAGGAGCCCGAGGAGTAGCCACCAGTGCCAATGGCTATGTAAAAGTGGACTGAGTGAAAGTTGTCATTTCCCTTTCCATCTTTAAAAATGTATCTGCCCAGTCTTTTCTTTTCTCCTGAAGATGTTTCCAGCTTTCTCTTAACCCACTATCTGGGCTAGATAAGATTCAGTTTGTGTGAATCAGGGGGAAAAAAGTAAACCACAGCAAGAATAAAGTTTGTGGTTTTAGTCCCACAGAGGAGAACTATAGTCTCTCCACTCGCATCCAAATTCTGATATGCTGCATACAGCAGCCCATTAGCCCAGGGAAGATAAAGAGGATTTTATTGTGGAGCTTGTATCATTTGCCCACCCCTGTGCTCTACCTTCCAGACCAGACCAGCCATTTAAAAAACATTAGGAGGAAAAGGAGCAGGAAAAGACCTTGAAAGCTTCTGTTTCATTAAGGAAATTCCATCTTGACATACAGAAAAGTGGACCAGAAAATAACAAATGCTATAAAAATCAATATTTTTTAGCATTTTAAAGTTAAGTGTGTAGTAGCAAAAGCAAATAACTGTTAGGATAAAGAATTTTAATTGTTTAAGTTTGTGTTATTTATTAATATTTATCTAAGGGTAGTTAAGTAACTTATTATAGGCTTATAGTATGTTGTATACAGTGCCCTAAAGTAATGCAACTTGAATCTCGTGTTTTTATACTGAACAAAAAAAGAATGCCTGAACATGCATGAGAATAGTGTCTTCCAGATTTTTTAACAAGAGGCAAATCTGAAATGTATTCTGTAAAAAAGAACTGTGTTTATTTTTAACCATATGGAATAAGGCATGAAGGATTACTGTTACTGTATCCACTTGTACTGCTGATAGTTAGGATTTAAATACGGGATGTCTTAAAATATTATGTGAATATGCTGAAAAGTTTGTTGAGAGAAATGGGGGAAAATGTGATCTGCTGCTATGTTCTCTCATTGTTCAAAATATTAATTAAAAGTGACCAGGCATTATGCACTACCGTCCCTTAAAATAAAAAAAAGGTTTTCTAGGCTTTGGAATGAAAAGTTCAAACATGAAAAAAGAATGGCTAAAACACACGTGTTTGTCAGTTGATTAGCAACTTTAATGTTAACAACTTAATGCATGTTAAATTGACGATAATCTCACCTGGTTTTAAATATTTATTTTTTATTTTATTGAAGAAGATAAAGATATTATCTCAAAATCCAGAATATCCCATCTTTTCAATAAATTGAAAAAAATACATGTATTGAAAGCACCATTCACAGTGGACAAGTATCTGAATACAAATCTTTCTAAAATAATCAGTTAAAAATAATCAAGTCATACAAGTATTCTCAAATATTAACATTATTTTGGGGAAGCTGCATCAGCAGCATCTAAATAAGAAGAAGCATCTTAACTCTGAGCCAGCGGAGACTGAAAAATGAAATCCTGCTAAAGTGTTTAAAAACTCCAGCAGCACTGCTGTGTCTGATCCACTCACACCAGTACAACACACACTAACACACCACCACC
>JAOVVH010000002.1:11570319-11583342 GCA_028566435.1 Scorpiodoras heckelii
CACAGAAAGTAGCCAGACCACTCCACCCGGGGATTGAACCCAGGACTTTCTTGCTGTGAGGCGACAGTGCTACCCACGGCGCCACCGTGTCACCTCCCTCCAAAACAAAATAGGCAAAATATTATATTTAGTGCTGTCAAATTATTGTGTTAAAAAAATCACGATTAAAAATTTGTTAAATTATGCAAACAAGCGGCGCTGTCAGTGAAAACAAACGTTCTGAAATTGACCGTTACATTACTTGTTTCAGGCTGCTTTCCGATTGCAAGGGTCCCTAAAATCTATCCCTGCTCCCTACACACTGCACAAGGTACAGAATCACAAGGGCTCTTCATAGGGAACTCGGTCACTAAAAAGTCATCAAAAGTGGACAGCCTCCGGATTGCACGGGATCATTACAGCACCTGGCTGTATTTAGCATGATGAATCAAACAGCACTGTTTGGACTAATCTCGTATGCTGTGGGCACGTTTGAAATAAATGTGATGAAACGTCTATGAACCGTGGGTATTTTAACTTTGTAATGCATTTTTGTGCTCTGATCTACCTCGTTAGCTATCATAAACATTGCTAAAGATTGAAAGGAACAATGTAGAACAAAGAAGTTGTATTTCTTTTTGGGTTGCTATATTTTTGTATGTTGCATCAGTTTAATGAGCGACGGAGACGACAAAGGCAACGGATCCATATAACACATACGCAAACTCCTTCCCTTCCATTGCGGGGCGGGTCTCTGAGGTAAAATCGAATCAGCCAATCATGTGGCATCAGCACAACAGAACTTCCGGCCAAGTGATATACTCATGTTCCCTCACTCCCTACACACTGTGCAGTTCCCTTTAAATAAAAAAAAATGAAAAGACGTCAGTCATCATTAATATTTCACTTTTATCAAATAAATTCAAGTGAATAATGAGGCAACATTTAACAGTCGTTTCTCTTAAAATAGAACAGGGATAAAAGGCAAGAACATTTTCAATGGCTCTACGATGCCGACCTGCATGTACAACATAAATCAAAATGTGCGTTAAAACCACGAATAATGCGCAATGAAAAAAATGAATCACGCGATTAACACAATTTTAAAAAATCATCACGTGACAGCACTAATTATATAAATATTTCGATTAATGGTATATGTCTATTAAATATTAATAAAGTATTATTTAAATATTAATATTATATTAGTATTTAAATAATGATCCTAGTAGTTTCTAGTAATTGTTAAAATAGGTCACTTAAATAAATTTACATAATTTAAAACAGTATTAAAACAAAATTGTAAAATATATATTTATTTGACAATTTGTCTTGCATACTGACCACATGCCCATTTGAAAAAAGTGTCTTAATGTTTTCCACTTGATCTTCCTTTTCCTCTCTGTGCTAAACGGAAGTGTTTATCAGTCAGACATCAGGCCACAGAGGACCCAGTGGACTGAATGCAAGAGATGGATAAAGCCCAACAGTACCCATCAGTCTCAGACTGAACAGGAAGCATTGAGAGCATGTTTCTCACCACCATTTCCTCTTTTACAGCTCTCTTCTCTCCATCTTTCCCAGGCTGGGGCTGTCCAACAAACTGACAAATGAACATAAGGAATGAGACGTGGTTATGAGCTCTGACACCTGTCATAATGCTGCTTTGTCAACGCTGTGCATGTTCAAACGGGTAAAGCTGGGTTAAGAATGCTAATAAACTTTCACAGACCTGCAAAAACACATACTTTTGACTAACTCACGCATGCATGCTGATGCAATTTCACAGGCACTGATTTTTAAACGCCAGTCGACTGAACAATTTTGCATTGGAATGTTTTTATTTACATTCATGTATTCGAATGGTCTAATGGCTTGGTCTAATTAAATATTTGCATACTCAAATGCTTATTTGAATAGGCTATCACGATCAATAGTTTTTACTGAAAAAACTTGTTGGAATATAATTTCATTGATTGTTAATCAAGAAAATAGCATGCACTGTCATAAAAATATTTTAAGCCATTTTTCAGTATAAAGTGTAACAAAATTCCAAATCAAATGTCATGAGTAGACAAAAACAGCTAAATAGACGTTTCTTCTGTGAGAAATGAAATTTGTTTTATTACTTCAGTTTAAGAGAAGACATGTTATAGATTTTATATGTTATAGAAATTGCCATTTCAGCCTGAAGTGTCTTGCACTTGATGTATGCAATTTTGCATTTAAAAAAGCATACGTAATTCCTTCAAATAATAAAAAATAAACCTACAAAGGTAAAGAGGGCATTCCAGAGAATGCAGTCATCTTCAGCAGAACACTACACTTAGCACCAAGGTCTCCCTGGTGAAACATAAATGTCCTCAGTCAATTTAATAATCAAATCACAGTACAGATGCCTTTTATATGATTCTTGACTGGAAAAAAACTCCCTGTATCCGATGCCAAAACAGACAATGAGGTCAAAACATTGTGAGGAATGATTTAGAGGGAATTGAAACATCAAAAGAGATAGACCAGAGAGAGAGAGAGAGAGAGAGAGAGAGAGAGAGAGAGAGAGAGAGAGAGAGAGAGAGAGAGGGAGTGTGTGTGTGTGTGTGTGTGTGAGTGTGTGTGTGTGTGTAGACCATGTTTTTATACCTTTGTGTGGACCAAATGCCTCCACAAGGATAGGACTATCTGATATTTTGACTTTGTGGGGACATTTTGCTGGTCCCTTTAAGGAAAGAGTTTCTATTGTGGTTTTTAATAAAAATAAATAAAAGAGCCATTAGTTTCATTACTGAACTTAAGGTTAGGGTTAGGGCAGTAATAATTATGTCAATGGAAAGTCCTCATAAGTATAGCAAGACAAAGTCTGTGTGTGTGTGTGCATGTGTGTGTTTGTGTGTGTCTTTTGGCCTTCTTGCTGACCCAGAGACAAACAGAGTGGTTTGTCAGGGAACGGCTTTGCAGGAGCGGTAGCAGCTGTTGTGCTGGACTTCTCTCACTTCCCTTTACCAGACACACTTCCTCCACACTTCTTCTTTCCCTTCTTCTTTTTACACACTGTCAGGGGGATGAAGACTTGTTTTGAACAGTGTCTGCTGCAGTTTCACATCACATGTACACATTTAACTTATTATTCATGTCTTAGTCATATGAAGGAATTGTGCAATACTTATTTCACTGCTTATCCTCTGTTTTACATGTAGTACCTGCTGAACAACATGTTGAATGACACACACACACACACACACACACACACACACACACACACACACACACACACACACACACACAGAGCTAATAACTAAGGCACAGTGACAAAGCACAGTGTACAGTGATCATGTGAAAGCTGGGGGACTTTTTGCTGCTCTACTTCAACTAGTAAAACCACCTGTGATGCTCCTACACACGGAGTGAGGCCTATTTTGGTCTGTGTGGGTGGGTAATGGAGGAGGAAATGACTATTTGTGTGTGTACAGATAGAAGTGCTTTCATGTGTTCACATATATGAGCATATGAAAGTACACGTATATTTTTTAAAGAGAAGTGAAACTGTATTGAAATGTGCTTGTTAGATTACCAGAATATGAAATTTCTATACATACGACTTCCAGTACAGTGTTCTGTGTGCACTCGTACCTTCCTCCAGCAAATCACTGTTACAGAATGTGATTAGAGTTTCTCTGTGTATTTTCTGTCTTTGTGTGTGCGAGCTCACTTGTCGGTACCCAGAACATAATTGAATCTCTGTGCAGTATTATCTAGCACACCTGTTAGTATGTGTGTACCATGTAATCTAAACCCACAGTTCTGTCGTGTAAAAGCAGTGTTTTCTCTCAGCCCATCTGTCCTGGGACAGGAGGGATGGTAGAGTGAGGTTGAAACTATGCTGTATTCAGTTCTGCACTCTTATTTTACTGAAATCAGATAATGTTATTAATAACTGCTCCTACATTATTCCACTCCTTTTCTCATTACTACTCTCTTTGTGGGCCTTTTCTTCTCCTGGGTCTCTCTTTTCAGCAAAGGTGATACACTATCCACTTATTCTGGTAAAAAAGTCAGCCACTGTCTGGTTACCATCTCTACTATTGTATGTGCTACCTTAGCCTTCACAAGGGATATGGGACAACTACCCTTTGTGTGATGGACAAGTGTGTGATGTTTTCAGTCTGCTGCTTAACTCTTCACAACACCTTTAGTCTATTAGTAGGACATTGTGGCAAGGGCTGTTGATCATTATAGACTGATTTGGGAAACTTTTCACAGACAGCCAGAGTAAAATGAAGTGTTAAGGAAACCTCACCAGGAGTACACACATATTCTGTGTTGGAGTGTGATGAAAATGATTCCACAGATAGATCACACCTTTTTCTGGCCCTTTCATTTTTATGTTTTAAACATGTGGTCAGCATATGTATCAAGGCCTGACTCTCAGATTGTGCATCTCGGGACCATCTGACTATGTCATTTACTTTTTGAAAAAAAAAAAAAGTAAGTCTCCTTTTGTTTCACCCTACACACTTGTAAGACATCCATTCATCTTCAATAACTGCTTTACACTGGGCATGGTCACAATGGATCTGGATGCTAGTTCAACCAAGGATATCACTGAAACATATTCATACATTCCTTCATACCTATGGCAATATAGTACAGGAAAAAAAAACAGTGGGAGGAAACTGGATAACCCAGAGGAACCATGCAGGCACAAGGAGGATGTGTGAAACACCACACTGACAGTAACCTGCGTTTAGGACCAAACAGTAGACCTTGGATCTGTGAGGCATCGGTGCTACTTGCTCCACCTCTCCTCCACCCCAAAGAAATTATTAATTTATTTATTACTACAGCTAGTATATATTAAATCATAATACTGCAATGGTGTGGTGGATTATGTTATGTTTAACATAATTATAATATGATTGCATAGTAAATAAAATTTTGCTCAGTGGCTTGCTCAATGGTTTTGTTGTCTACTTGACCATGACATTACTTACATGATGGTACTCTTGACACTACCATAGGCTGATACCTGGTTGATAGTTAATACAGAAGAAGAAACTGTAGTTTAGTCTTTATTCAGCTTGAACATGATCAAGACATTCCCATTCTCCTTTAAAAATATATGGATAGAAATTACAACTAATCAACTGTAGATCAACTAGGTAAGGCCTTGTATATTCATTGTATGCTGTTATGTGGTTCTGTGACTGAAATAAAAAGGTAAAAGTAATGAACGATAAAATAGACATCATACATTACTCAATAAATAGTGCTCATCAAAAATGTCTGCAAATTCACTCATATTTCCTTTCAGGTTTAATTGGATTAACTATAGAGATGACATAGTGACCATATTTTTAATAAAAATGCAGCAAACCATGATGGTTATTTTCAGTAAGCACCTATACAAATGCTTCCATCTCAGTGTTTAACTCCCTACATAGTCCTATAGCCTTTAAATAAAGGTTTACGATACTCAGTGTGGTAAACCTATGTCAAAGTGTGGGAAAGTCAGACTACACGATGGGCAGAGCTCACCAAGACCCTCCTCCCCTTAAGCCACTTTCCCTTCCATCCCTATGAGTAGACCTGCGAATGGAAAATGTGCATCATCATACCATACTCTCTCTCTCTCTCTCTTACTTTTGCTCTCCCTCTCTGAACCACTCCAGTGTTATATCAAACCCCTAGCAATTCACACACATACACACACTTCCAGTGACAATGATCTGCTCAGAACATGGCATGATGATGGGGGGTGGCAGAGTCTAGCAGTCACAATTTTTTCATAGGTCACACTAATGAGCAGCTCTTCCACTGAACCAGGTTTATAGGGTGGCTGCCGGCATCATTAAGAGTCGCTCATAATTAGCCATTCCAGCCAAAACCCAAAGCTAAAACATCTGTGTTAGGTCCCCATCCTCTCCTTTCCTCCACCCCTACCATGCTCTCCAATATTACACCCACATCTTCTTACAGCACTCACAGACTGTCATCATCAAGCTCCAACCTCTCAAAAGTTGACTTGGCATGTGGGCAAAGGAGCACAGAGAAGGGGGCTGAAAATGTAGTGATTCATACTGATTACACTAATCACACTTCACAAATAAGATAATTTGAACAAAATATAGTGTCTTGTCATGTACACACACAGATTAGATAAGGCTTTTCTGTCAACACGCCTCTCACAGTCTTTATTCTCTTACTCTCTCTCTCGCCTCTCAGTTGAGATTTGCTGGTGGGGGTGGTTATGAGGACAATTATAAACCTTCTGAGACAATTCCTCATTGTCCTTCTCAAGGTCTCTAATTCACAGCATGTGACAGAGGGGAGGGTAATATGGGCATCCAGTTAACAGCCTGATAACACAGCCACCGTGTGCCACTCATATTCTAGAGTTCAGTGTGAAGTTTCCATACTTTCCAACATTTCAGTTAATCTCTTAAAAGTCTATTTAAGATTAAATTATGCTTTCAGATGTTTCTCACCAGAACTGTTTCAGATGAGATATTTTAAACTTTTTAATCATACTCTCAATTCTAGCTATTCATACACATGACCCCTGACAGTCAGTCATGTTTTATACACACTCTCACATCCTCACCCACTTTCTTTAACATTCTTTCTTTCTTTCTTTCTTTCTTTCTTTCTTTCTTTCTTTCTTTCTTTCTTTCTTTCTTTCTTTCTACTTACTCATCTTCCTTCTTCTTATTTTTCTCCTGTCAAACAGTATTTTGCTGCTTGGCCCTGGCCATTGAGTAAAACACTATTTGTTATCCCTTAATGTTTTTGGCTATAATAACATCTATGTCATTAGTGACATCAGCCACGTTAGTGTGCAGTAATCTCTTATGTCACTCAAAACCACGTACACTGTAAGGGCAAATTTATAGACAGTTTTTGCAGACTCTGATTCTGATCTGATTCTGTACATCACATGCAACTCATTAATTCATTATCTTAACCGCTTATTTCTGTCCCCAGGGTCACGGAAGAGCCGATGCCTAGCCGGCGGCACAGGGCGCAAGGCAGGATCAACCCTAGACAGGGTGTCAATCCATCGTAGGGCACACACACTCATACACACACTAGGGGCACTTTAGAGACACCAATTAGCCTAATATGCATGTCTTTGGACTGTGGGAGGAAGCCGGAGTACCCGGAGTAAACCCACACGGACACAGGGAGGACATGCAGACTCCACACAGAAAAGACACAGACCACTCCACTGTGAGCAGCTGCATCATTCTTACAGTTGCAGTATGTTTGAGTCCAATGATTTCTATCTAAAGGATTCTAAACAACAAACTGGACTATAGAAGTAAGGAGTTCAGTGTTATGTCCTGGAGGAGTCAACCTGGTAATTGTCCATGTTGACAGAGTTGTTTGATGGATACAGCTTGTCACAGCTCTGCATTCAGGAGGAGCTAGGTCCCCGTGAGTTGGGGGAAGTATGAGGACCTGGTCAAACCGGTCAACAGCGCTGTGTTTTGTCTGGGTGTGTCTTTCAATCGATCACCTGCCTTGTTGAGTGAGAATGGAGGGAATGGATGGATGGATGGGTGGATGGATAGAATGAGTGAAAGAGCAAAATGCTTGGGCTCTTTGGGACAGCAATGTGCAGACAGCTGGACCAAGGGTTCGAGTTTCTCCACTCACTGAGTCTGAAATTTCAGCCTTTCACATGTTGAGGGCAATAAAAAATTTGGATATTGGTTTCCCACCTTTTCATGTTTTTCTATTTTCATTCACATGGTTCTGTCCTAAAGACACATAATGTGCTCATGTAAATATATTAGGGTCAGAATAGTGCACAACTGTGTAAACTGTCTCATGAGTTCTATTCGATTTGTAGACATGACCAAGCTGGTCTGAGAGCTGTGCTCAAAGTTGTGAATAACATTCTTGCCTGATTCGTCTGTTTTCTTTCTGATCTGGGATCAAACACCATATTTTTAGAAGGAAATGTTTTAGAAAAAAACTGCTGCTGACAAGACACTTATACACTCCTCGCTTAAAAGATGGAAAACAACAGGATGGAGAAAGGTCTTCTGGGTGACTAAGGAAGAGGTTGAGAGGTTTTGGAGAATATAAAATCTAGCACACAATGGGCACATTGACTCATATTTTGACTTGCACAGTGGAAACAGATTGACTTTAAGGCATGCGCAAAATGTGTATCTGTTACCTTTGCTAGAAAGCAGTGCAGAGTTCTCATTCCTTCATGGTGCCATACTACTCTAAACATGGCTTTTTAAAATAACCAGATTAGACTTACAGCAGAATGTTAACAGCATGTTAACCCATATGACATACTGTATATACACGTGGACTTTGTGTTGGACTCTACATGTGGACTCGTAATTAAAATGAACCCTACAGTCATATTTAATGATTTGAAGTTGCTGAAAGGCCTGGTACAACCTGACCTTATTGTTCATTCGTATATATAGAGATGGGGGACAATCCATCACAGGGCACACACAAGGCACACACACTCATACACACACTCACACACTAGGGGCACTTTAAAGACACCAATTAACCTAATATGCATGTCTCTGGACTGTGGGAGAAAACCGGAGTACCCGGAGTAAACCCACGTGGACACAGAGAGGACATGCAGACTCCACACAGAAAGGACCCAGACTACTCCACCCAGGGATTGAACCCGGGACCTTCTTGCTGTGCTATCCACCAAGCCACTGTGTCGCCCCTATGGAGGAGAAATTAAAGAGAAAAAAAACCCAACACTTTCCTCCTAAAGATTGTCAATCAGTAGGTGTTTTGATAACAAAGCAACTTTTTTTTATTATGTATCTATATATCTAAATCTCTCTCTCTCTTTTTCTCTCTACACGAGAAGCACACCCCTGCACAATATCATTTAAATGTCAAACGATTGATCACTTAAATTTCAAATTGAATCACCTTACATCATTACTTCTGTTGGGTATTTGCTCATATGAAAATTAAAAACTAACAATTTACATTTTCTGTATATTAAACACACAGGCCCTACAGTAGTAACTCAATGCACCACAAGTCAGTACAGCTTTCATTACTGAGACTCAAACCTTTATTTCCCCAGTGCTTCATGTGTCCAGCTTTTTTTGATCACAGGCTCAATCCTCCTCAACATGGAGGATACCAGTGTTGCAAAGATTTCTGGAGAGATCTTCTGCTATTCTTCAGAGGTAATTATTTATAGCTGCTCTTTGCTGGAGGGGTTGTGTTGCACCACGTTTCTTTTTAAAATACCCCAAAGGTCTTCTATACTGGATTCAAGTCAGGCGACATTCCTGGCCATGTCATAGCTTTCACGTTTTTCTTTTTCACAGGTATTCATGACGCTATCTATAAATGTCATCTCCCCAACAACTTGCAGGCCCATATAATCATACTTCCACCTCCATGCTTCACTCTCGGTACTTAGCATTCACTCTGGTAGTCCTGGCCTGGTTCATGCTAAACATGCTGGATCCCATCGTAGCAGAAAAATTTATCTTGGTCTCATCTGACCACAGAATGTGCTCCCAATATTCATCAGGCTTCTATTCCATGTACTTAAGCAACGTTTAATCTTGCGGTTTTGTGCCGAAGTGCAAGCAAGGGTTTTTTTTATGCTGTCCATAGAGTTTGATGATATGCAATGTCCTTTGCACTGTCTGAGCTGTCACAGAAACTCCCATTTCCACTGATAACCTCTGTCCCAAGTCTGAAGCACTTGCCCTTCTGTTTGTCAGAGCTAGATTGTGCAAGTAGCACACTGTCAATGACATCATTTCAAGAGGATGGCCACTGCAGCTCTGATTAGATGCTATGTGCTCATTCTATACCTCTTGATTACTGCTGCAGTTGTGCTTTGACTGATTTTTAGTTGGTCAACAATACTTTGTTTATCCTTTTCCATCTGGTAAATGGCAAATTTGCTTTAAGATTCTACTTTGGGGCCTGTATTTTCAATAAATAAATATGAAATCTTAAGCTGTAAGAGCTTTAAAACCTTGTACAATAGTACAATACAGTGTTAACAGTTTTAAAAGACATTGTGTTTTTAGACCTCAGTCATCTTATTCCCTATGCCATCTGTCTTGTTCTTCCCTTTCCCTACATTTTCTCTTTTCTTTCATGTGATGAGTAGGGTTTATGAATTCTGTCCGGCCTCCCAGGGCTTCTGTGGCAGGTCTGAAACAGCTGAACAAACAGAGAGCGATCTGGAGTGCTGTTAAGCACAGCATCACATAACTGATGGGTTTGTGGATGGGGGTTCAGCAGTGGGGGATGTGGATGGGCAAGGTACTTTTGTACTCCTTACATTTAATATACAGTTTGTAGATTCCTTTGTTATGTTCATCAAAAGTTTATGAACTTTCTGTCTCTGTACTTTGTACTTCAGATGTAGGGTGAAGGCAGAAGAAATAAAGCCCCTGGGCTATGGCAATATTTGTGGGATTTTGAACTTTCGCTTGAGACTATTTCCTTTCTATTTCCTTTCTTATAAATATCTGCAACATACTGGAATGTACTCACTGTCAGTGTTCTGTTCTGTCTGTTAGCCAGCTATCTAGCCAACACCATTGAAACCACTGAAAAAGCATGCAGTTTAGATTTGGATTAAGCAGCCTCCCAAATAGCATTTAGTTCAAGTGTGTGTTATGGCTTCAGAGCTGGTGGCCATCAGTATGATAGTATAAAATGCACAGTAGACCGCTGGAGGCTTGACAGCTCTTTAACGATTTGCAGGCGGTGTGATTCTGCTATTCTTTAAACTCCCTCCCAAACCCAACTCACAAATGGCCAGAACATTCCTCACACATCTGGCCCACTAACACTCTCTCTCTCTCTCTCTCTCTCTCTCTCTCTCAATGTTCTGATTCTCCTCTACAACAATTACCCCACAAGCCCAAGTGTTCTCATATTCTCATTTCTCTTTTTGAGCCATGAAACTCTGTCCACAAAGCACAATGCCTATAAGCTCAGAATGCTGTCATATACACAGCTGACTTTCACATAGAACCTGGTGTTTCATAAAGACGAAAACAATTGTGAGTTCTGCAACCCTGTATGTGCCGGCAAAGTTAATTTTCATATGAATGCCTGTTTAAGGAAGTCTGGGTCTCATGGGAGTTTTCCTGTGTTGTGGGATGTTAGCTGGGTCAGGTGTTGGAAGGTTAAATGTGGGTCGTGCACAGGGTGTACAAGTGTGCATGTGCATGTGTGCGTAGAGGGGTAGTTGTAGGGTGAAGTGTGTTAGGCACATGTCTGAACGTCGGCAATAGTCTAAAACAGGAAGTGAGAGCGCATGTGAAGTAGCAGGCAGAAAGGAAGTGCCTATGTTGGTGTTCTCTGTCAGGAAACAGCATTGTTGAAAGTGCTGTGCTGTGTATTTTTCTTTAATGCAACCTCCAGTTTTGTCTGTAATCTAACACCTCTTTCCTCCCTGACTCAGGCACCCTGCCAGCTATTTGTCTTAAATCTCTAGAGTTGTAGCTGATAAAGCTTGTTTCTCAGACTCTGCTAACAATTGGCAGGACATCTGAGTGTCTTCTGTGTATGAGGCTGTTTGAAGTTGTGTGGACCAGTACACTGCCTTCATACAGACACTGATAAAGGCCTCAGACTGTGAGCTCTGACTGAGCACTATGAAAACATGCTCACAGAGAAGAGGTACTTGTTTCTTATACAGAACTAGTAGTCTGAGTTTGGAACCTCTTTCCCATGTCTGCTTTCATGTCAGACTCTCGCTGCCCCTCCCAGTCTGTATCCTCTTTTTTCCTTCCCACTGTGTCCCAGGATGTTTTTAAAAGTGGGATATTGACTCTAATGGATTCCAAACACCACAAAGGTTTATTAGGATGCAAAGTGTCGTAAAGTAACAGGGTTGTGTGTGTGTGTGTGTGTGTGTGTGTGTGTGTGTGTGTGTGTGTGTTTGTCTGTGTGTGTGTGTTTGTCTGTGTGTGTGTGTGTGTGTGTGCACGCAAAGCGGGTCAAGGAACATATATAGGGTGTGGGAATAGTGATGTAGAATGTGTTTTGTTTATAGATGAACAATCATGTAAAACTTTGTCAGCCACCATATGAAGATTAGTTGATCTAATCTAGGTAACTAGAACTAAGTGACAGAATTCAAAGCTGTCCTAAGAAAAATTTATGTATTTATATTGTTCATTATTCATTTAAATCATGGACCAAAATATATAGAATTTTGGGATCATTGTAAAGGAAGGATACCCGCTAGTACGTGAGAAGACCAGCTACAATAGTTGGGAAGTGCATGAGAAAGGGTTGTACATTTCTACTGTTGGTTTAAATAGCCCCTCAAAAGGTTAAACTGAGAACAAGATAGGTGTACTGTAGACCACCTGGACCGAAAACACCATCTGTAGGGTTCGGAGGTGCTGAAAGTTACCCTCTACCTGAGGCAATTTGATATATTCTAACATATGGGATAGATGATGAGAACCAGTAAAGGGCAAAGTTCTTGTTGCCATAATCAGAAATAATGGAAATAAACATCTGCTAATTTAAAGTGTCAAAGACAGCCAATCACTGAAGCCATAGAATTCTATGTGGCTATGTGATAAGCTTCAGTGAGTGCCATCCAGACAGTTTCAGTTAAAAGCCTAGTCACACCAACTGGTATACAGGAGATTATTTTTCTGGGCGTTGTATGATACTTATTCCCAAACTGCCCAATTTAGGGTTCAAGATAGAAATGAGACTGACGAGACATTGCTGGGCTTCAGGAAAGGATCGTTTGAAGATAGGTGTAGTTTACTTTTCAGTGATACTTCGATCAGGCATAACCTTATGACCACCTCCTTTTCTCTACACTCATTGTCCATTTTCTCAGTTCCAAACCCTAGTTCTACAATTACAGACTGTAGTCCATCTATTTCTCTACATAGTTTGTTAGTCCCCTTTACTTTGTTCTTTAATTGTCAGGATCCCCACAGGACCAGCACAGATCAGGTACTATTTGGGTGGCGGATCATTCTCAGCACTGCAGTGACACTGATGTGGTGATGGTGTGTTAGTGTGTGTTGT
>JAOVVH010000002.1:11608023-11621900 GCA_028566435.1 Scorpiodoras heckelii
AACAACAACAACAACAACAACAACAACAACAGCTCCATATATTCTCCATCAAAACTTTTTCTTGTGTTGTATAAGCTTTTTGGTGACGTGTGCCAACAGTTTGTTCTACATTATTTTATCTAACTGATCATTAAAAATATTTTTTTAGTAGAATTGCAGTAGTTGCTTCAACTTGACAGTTAATTGCTTTCAGTCCTTCTTGAATTCAATCAGGCGAGTTCAGTGTTTGCATAATGCTGTGATTCTGATTGGGAAAAAGTTGGCACTCTAAATCATATTAAATCCTCAGCATAACATCCATAGATCACATTCTCTGGTTTTCCCCTTAGCCTTGTTCACTTACTCACACACACACGCACACAGGTGTGTGTATACACACTCAATAAGGGAAAGAACAGAATAAGCAAATTTACTTTGTTTACTTTGTTTCTTTCTCAAACAGAGCAGTCCAATGCTCCCTGATAGAGGAATTACAAAGTCTACCAACTGTAGGAGTATTGCACAATCGAGCTGCATAGCAGAACAAAAAAACGTGCACATAACTGCCAGCTGTGTCTGGAGTTATGACTAAAGATACAGTAATTAACATACAATTGTGTTCTGTATCTAATTTCCATTGTGCAGGTGATGGAAACCTATGCTCCATGTTTTGGAGAGTGTGTATGCATGTGTGTAGGCCTATATAAAGACACACGCCTATACACACCTCCACCCTCCATCTTCAGAATAAAGCCACATCCTGCAGCACTTTTGTAATGTGTGCAGAGCAATGTGACTTGAACATGCAGCATGCACCACATAAACAGGAAACAGCTCTTTGTTTCATATCACGCATCAGGCAAGTGAGAGAGTACATAGTCCGGAAAGTGTGGTGACTGATAACTCTTCCATTGCTCCTCACCTGAGAGAGAAATACACACAGTGCCACACAATGTCTATACGCCATCTTTTTTAGCCATTTGTCATAGTGCTGTGGTATGAACGAATCGTGTGTTCATAGTGGATTATAACCTGATAAATGCTACTATATTAGGTGAGACAAACTCACTATTTTATGGTTATTTCTAAAATTAAAAGGGAATATATTGCTTATAAACCTCCACTAACTGATCTCAGTCACATGATCGGCAACTGTACAGTGGGCAAGTGACTTAATATTGTGTGGGTATGTAACTAGGCGGATATTCACTATACCGGACCACAAGTTAACACCATGAAAAATTTTAATAAGCATGCATGATGATGAAGTGACCCTCATGATTCAGAGTGTTTCACAGTATGTGGTGGTTAGGGAACTAGTCCGGAGTTCAGAGAACCCTCCTGTCAGTAAGCTTTTGAATGTTCAGAGTAATCCAGGGACACTGCTTTCCCACCAGCCCCTCTTGTGTATTCAGGCAAGCTCAGCTGAAGTTTGATCTGGATAAGATCAATACCCCACCGATCCTGACTACCAATGACAATTTTTCCCTTAGTAACTCCCTCATTACACAAACCTGTTTTGATAATAGCACACTTTTGGAAATCACACAATTATTAATCATTGTGTATTTTAACAATGAGGCAGAACTTTTATCTCAGTCACTCATTTTCCATGGCTCCACAAACAACACTCCACACTCGAGTTTCTGAAAAATATGGGGTTTATTGATTTTAACTGCAATCAGTCATTACAAAAAAAAAAGGCAATCAACTTTATACCAACTCACAGAAATTACTGTAGTGAACAGCAAACGCTGCTTAAAAATACATTCAACAGTTTAGGCTAGATACTTTCTTTGTGTCTATCCTGTTAACCAATCTTCAACAACTGAGGAATAACTACTCAAACGTAGCTTCTGCATCGTTATTCAAGGCAAGGAGCATCAGCTCAATGGAATGTATAAAAAGAGGCACTTTACATTTGGGTTGGAAGAAGTATTAAAATAAATCCAATCATTTAACAAAAAAAAAAGGGACATCTATTTTCCAACCCATTTGGTCACAGTTATTGCCTGCAATTCATCTAATTAACACATGTAACTGGAGGAACTGCTTTTAACACTGAAGTTTTGTAACCTGCATTGATATGACATCACAACCAGCTTCACTGAACAAAATGCAACATTAAAATGCACTTCAGGGTGGTAACTCAGAATGTAAGCAGATGCTTTAAGGCCATCAACTTGATTCAAACTCTCTATCATCTCTGGTAACAATGTTCTGCTAACCATGTTCCAGGATATCTAGTGCTCATAATATACAGTTCAATATTGCTGATACTGTATTACCACCTCTGGCACTAAGGGGAAAATGCTACATGCAAGGACTAAACTTGCCTTAATTTAAAAAAAAAAAATAAGGGTGCAAAAACTAAAACTGACTACAAAAATAAGATTGAGTGTACTGCTATCACACTCTAGTGAGTATAAATCAAAGAAACATTAGACCTAATGGTTTTGCAGTCCAATATTTGGGAAAAATGAATGGAAAAATCTACAATAAATAATCAAAACAGAGGATTTTTTTGTTTTTGCTTTAAATTAAGTTTCATTTTTAACAAAGTGTAGTTGCAAACAAGTCATTGTAGTACAATATATTAAACTGTGAAAAAAAGAAAAGTTGACAAGTCTTCACAATCTTAAGATTAATACAGAAGATCATAATTTAACATAAAAGAAAATATATTCTATCGTTTCATTAAGATAAATACAAACGAAATTAACAAAAAAAATGCATATGATCACCAATAAATATGTTTGATAAGTTAAATAAGCAGTGACAAGCAAAACCTTCTGTCTTGAAAGTTTTCTTTTCCAAACAATAATATAACTATAATAACAATGACAAGAAGTCAAATGGAAAAAAAATGGAAAGATATGATGAAATTACCAAGTGCTCCACTGAGCAGATTGTATGGAAAAGCAAGTTAGCTTGAAGATCTACAGTGAAGTTGCAGAAGTTCAGGTGCACAATAGGAATGCTGGAATTCCCCTTCACTGATTGGAAAGTGAGTAAAAAGTCAGTGTTTAAGATATAACCACCAGTTAGGTTATTCCTTCACAAAAAACACCAAGTGACCAACCACAGTAAAGGACTGTCATGGTGGGGCAGTGAAGCTGTTCATCTGTAAGTGAAGGCATCCAATCATAAGATATTTTTTGCTACTTTTAGGACCAAGCTGGAGCACATGATAAAAACAGAATGTGCCAAACATGCTAACTCCCAGTTTCAGTCTCATAAGTTCATCCTCCAGACTGACACAGTCTGCCATCTAACTAAAGGGTAGAAGAATGCTAAGAGCAAGAGCTACTATACTAGGTCGCAAGAAAGTAATGAAAAGTGACAGTAGTCCTTTCACCTCAACATTTAAACCCCAACCATTTTTTCTTCTTGAAGTCTGCATCAGACAGCTGTGAATGATTTAAGCATGACTCTAGCAAACCCATTTAGATAGCTATAAGTGTCCTTGAGTGGTACTATATGGGGGGGGGGGGTCCTCAGAGCAGAACTTTTCCCTGAACACGCCACCTGTGGCTCACCTGTGTACTACTGAGGCAGTAGCACCTGGTACAACAGTCTCTTATCTTTCACCAATCCACTTCCTGCTATAGCTGTTTTGGCACAGTCGCATGTCATGGCAAGGCATCTGAGATAAGGCCAAGGCAGCAAACAGGATTTGGGCCAAAGGGAATGCGGGGGAAAGGTTTTGCTTGTGGTTAAATGAAGATTCAAATAAGAGTTCCCTTAATTGACTGCATCTTTTTAAAGCCTAAATGATACAAGGGAAGTTTACTGCCCCTGGAAGGCTAAAAGGTAGGCAGGAAGTAGAGGGCAAGTTCACCTCTCATGCTGTCTGCCCACTGCTGAGCTCCAATAGAGGATCTGCAGCTTATAGACTTTAATCATCCGAGATGGACAGCCTGCTGAAGATGGGCAGTCGGCGGGTGGTATCAAGGATGGGTGATTCAGAGCCACTCAGGCTGCCCCCTGAGCTGCTCTGGTAGCCCTCCTGATCAGAGAGGGAGTCTGACTGGCTGGACGGAGACTCAAAGAGGTGGGGAGATTCAGACATTGGCCTAAAAGAGTAAGTGGTGTTGGAAGGAGAGGATGGTGCATGGACAGAGTGATCAGCACCAGACCCATTGCTCAAGCTTGGGCCAAAGAGATTGGCCAGCTCCTGGCTGGAGTAAGTGAAGGGATTGCTGCTGGGCCACTCGGGTAGCTCATCTGGGGAGAACATGGGTGGAGGTGTGACTGAGGTGGGACTATCTCTTAGGCCTCCAGTGCTGGGAAACCCTGCAAAACTGTAGCTGTGCTGGAGCCGTGGCCTTTCCAGCTTGTTGGATGTGGAGAGTGGGGATGGTGCAGCTGGAGGTCCACGGCGCTCTTCTGCATTGTGTATAAAGTGGCAGCGTGGCCCATATGGGCAGAAGCCAATGGTATGGAAGGTGCGGCAGAGTTCTGTCTTGTACTTGGGGTGGCGGCTAAGGCTGCGAAGCTCATGAATGCCATGGGCAAACTGGCACTTGTCACCGTACTTGCATGCACCATTCTCTTCAAATGGCCTGCACAGCTCTGTTTTGTAGCGGCTTGAGTTCACCTGATTGCTTCCACTGCCACCAGATCCGGTGCACTTCTGCATCAGCCGTTCCCCAGTCTCTGAGAAAGAACGATCGCGGAGTCGGTTCTCTTTGTTGCTGCTGCTGCCCATCCCAGGGCCTACCAACATCGGATCTGCTTTCCCATTGCTCAGGAACTGGTTCTGGTTGAGCTTGCTGCTGGGCAAAGTGACCGAGTGCCGTCGTTGGTAAATCCCACCACTGGTGGGTGTCCCCACAGCCTTCCTGTCCAGCAGGCTCCCAGTGGGGTTGGAGATGGTCAGATTAGCACCAGTGCAAGGTACAGGCATGGTGTGTGGACCACCAAGTATGTTGTTGTCATTGTAATTCAGCATTTTGTTGTTCTGGAAATCAAAGTCAAACAAAAGTTTGGTCAGCATACAAATTCATTAACGCAGCCTGAATAAACAAATTATGGATCACAATTACATTTACCACGTCTGGCAGTCTTAGGCAAAGCAGAAAACAGGTTAAACAGAGCTTGTGTCTTTGTGTTGCCGTCGACAGATTAGGTTCCTTTTATTTTAAACTCGTGAGCTAATGCGTCTACAGTGCAGCCGGTTTGGTGAGCTGCAAGCAAAGGAATGCATTTCTGCTGGAGTAAACGAAACGCATGGCAGCAGCAGGCCGACGCTTGTAGAACAATAAACAGCACTCTGAGGTGCCAACTAACAGCTTCAAACAGGTGTATTCATGTACAACACCTAGAAGCTAATTTACCAAGTCCATTGATATCAAGTCATGCCTTCTTCAGTTAAAATACTCTACTTATATTTATAGAAGCAAACGTCAGCTATGCTTGGTATTCAAAATAAGACACATTTAGAAGAAATAAACTCCCTTGAGGTGGAAAAAAAATAGCACTGTAACTGAAAAAAAGAGACACACAAAGTGTATAACAGCTGCTTCCTAGCCAACTGTCTACTTATGTTAGAGATATGCAAATTTGCAGCGGCTAAAAGAAGCAGTTTGATTAATGTCTAGTGGAGAACAACTACTCGAAACCATGTGGATGGAGAATGAACTAGGAAGCAGTTTGCAAACTTTACAACCTTGAACGTATCAAGTTAGGAAGCTGGTCAGAGAAACCGTAAACTGCCTACAAGCTATCGGACGCCTTTGTTGAGACTTTTTCTAGGCTTAAACAAGACCAGACGGTGAGGGTTTTTATGTTTTAGACTAGAGCATAAAAGAAAACAACCGCTGGCCGGTTCGCGTTGTGAAGCTTGAAAGGCTGATCTGTGACGCCGGTAACGTTTGTTTGCGTCTGTTTGCGGTCTATGAGGACAACTACTACCATTCAATCATGGTACAGGTTGTACTTGTGGACTGGTTTTTTTTTTTTCCCCACCAAGGCGTGGCGGTGAGTTTAGTTGAAAACTTTATCGTCGTGGATTTTGGCGAACAAAACGTCGAGACAAACGAGAAGCACACTGGACCGAACAAACACCGACGCACACATACACACAAATCTCAGTCTACTGCATTGCTTCAGCCTGCGAACAAATTCCCGCCTTTTCGACTGCCCCCAGAACAACAACACAAAACACAGACAGCACTGTTGTTAAAACAAGACGAGCTGCGCGCCAAAAAACCGACCTGCGCGCATTCCACAACACCAAACAAACCCAAGTGCCCCAATGATCAGCAGCAGAAACTTTTCCGTACCTTGTTGTTGATAACTTCGCTGAAGTCGAACAGAGGCGACACAACAGCCGTGGTCATTTTCGGTAAAATAATAATAATAATAATAAATAAATAAAACCCCTGCGAACTTAAAGGGCTCTTTGCGGTGTGTTACAGCTGGACTTTTTTCGGCGTGTGAACTTTCCTCTGCCCTTCCAGAGAACCCCATCTACCCAGCCTGGGCTGCGGCGCATTCACTTTATAAAAGCACGCAGGAGGAGCTACAGGCGCGTCAAACCCAAGGGCGGTTCTTTTCTCCGTTTTTTTTTTTTGTTTTTTTCTTCTTCTCCCCCCCTCTGGTGAATCAGGTTTTCCCCTCCCTCTGTAACCCAGACCTGCAGAGCACAGGCTTACTTTCACAATACTTATTTCATGATCTTGTGCACGCATGCACACATGGGCATGCTGCAGCTTGAGAGTAACTATTAATAATGCTAGGTCTTGCATGTATGCATGCTTGGACAATGCCTGTAGATAACGATCAGCAAAAGCACAACTCAGCTTGCATAATACACCCGCATTAGCTGTGTAAGTTGTGCTAAAAAAGACGCAAAATACATTTGCCTTTTTTTTTTCTTTTTCTTTTTTCTTTTTGTTGCGATTTGCAGCTGTTTTGTTGGATCAAGTGAGCAGCAGCTAAATACATTTCAGTGCACTGATTCACCCTCACAGCACAGGGTCGAAAAGTGGCTCTGTTTGCTCCCATCATTGGTGTTTTTGCATTACACTAAACAATACAATTCTTTTTGCTTTATAATATTGCAAAAATGACTACATTAAGATTCCATGGCATGGAAAAAGAAACTTCTCATGTATTGCACTGTTGTAATAAGGACTAAAGGGTTCTGCATGGAAAGGAAAAATTCTCTGTTGTAAGGTTCTACATAGATCCTTTAGGTGTTTCAGTGTACCCTTTAGGGTGGCACCTTGTCTAAGAGGTTGTTTTATTTATTTATTTATTTATATATATTTTTTAATGGCCACAATGTCGTTAATCAAATAACTTCACATCTGGGTGGTGTAGGGTTGACCTTGGTTTTGGCATTTTTTGTTACTAATGTAGTCAGTGGTTAGGCCAATTTATAGCTCAAAATATATAACCCGTTTAACAGCTCACACAAACATGCGATATGGTTTGGATCCCTAGAAAATGCACTTTATTGCTATAGCAAGCAGAAGACCACGGGTTCAAACCTTCAGCTATGGTAATGGACATAGTATTTACTATAATAGCGTGTGGTATGGATGGTTGGCTTACTTGATTACACTTTGTGGCGTTGAATTGAAAAGAGGATGTCTCTTTCCGGATGTTTTTTTTTTCTTTGAAAAAATTTAAATCCATAGGGATCCATATGGACCTCACCAGAGTTCTGATATACATTCTGCTTGTAGATAAGGCTGAGAACTATGAAATCTTTTTTTTTTTTTTTGGGACTAGAGTGTAATTCTATCCAAATCCATTGTAGCCAGCCAATGTCTTCCTGCTCCTGGGCAGCTGCTTGACATGCATTTGGGCAGTATCATTCTCTGGCTGATTGGTGGAGGATGAAAGGAATAAGCAAAGCCGGGGAGAAAAAAAAAGTTGTTTACAAAAAAGTTAGTAGGAGGGGAGAGAGCGAAGGAGGAAGATTTAAGGAGCACTTTTATTACCACACTTCAGGGTGTGTGGGTGTGTAAATCCTGGGGACATGGGGTGGGGAGAAGCATTCCCTTCCTTAAGCCACTGCTTGGCTAGTGGTGGGGGTCCTCAGATTGGGATTTTGTGTGGATAGATGAGAGATAAAGTGTTGATTATAAAAGTCAAGGCATACACAACGTACCTGTTTTTCCCCCAGGCATTTTTAATGCACCGGTCTTGATATCCATCTGTTCATGATGTTTAGAAAGTGTGGATAGGAAGGTGTGTGTGTGTTTTTTTTTTACCACTTAAAAGAAGTTTTACAAGTTTTAGCCAAATAGGTAAAACTCTCCTCTGTGTTTAATACACAAGGCTGTAGATTGAGATAAGAAAAAGATGCCATATCTGCACTTCAGCCAGCTTTCAGCTTGTTGATGAATTTTATCTTATTCATAATCTGAACATGAATGATGGATAATGTGACTGCACTAAAACCTTTCAAAATTTATGAGGTAGTCATGTGTCAACTGTAGGTGATGCAAAAAAAAAAAATTCACTTCTTATCAGTCATTAAATTACATTTATTATTTCATTATTGTTAAAAAAACAAAACAATTCTGGAGCCATAAATCATTTTGGCATTAATACTTTTAATGAAATCTGACAATCTGAAAGTCAGAGTGATGAATCAGGAAAAAAACAGTTTAATATTCAAGTGTAGGTTAACCTACATACAGTTTAGAGACAGTCCTGCAGTGTGGCCCGCTTACCTGTAGATGGAGTTTGCAATTCTACCAGTATCATTACCACTATTAAACACCATGGTTTTAATTTCTCATGTCCATATTACATTTTCTTTTTCATTTGCAGCACATATTAATGCAAAATAAATTAATTTTATGATTATCCAATCCATTTTGTATGTTTAGATAGTAACTGGAAAATTTGTAATATAGTTGAATCCATGCAAGAAATGTTTGAAAATACTGTTTCAACAGAGTTTTTAAATAAAAGCATGCTTTTTTGTCGATCATGCACAATTTGTGCTCTGTGATTTCAGTTGCTCCATTTGTTTCGTGCCACTCAAGCCAAGCTTTTTCAGAGGAAAGAAAATTTTAAATGAGAAGAAATTAATTGACCATAAAAACTTGGCCACAGCATTGTTAGTGGTGCACCACCCGTCTTTAGTCATTCTGTTCCCATGAAATGCTTCTGAGAGGCCAGTGTTTGTCTCCTGTCCCTTTTTATACATGAAATTGAGATGAACCATGATTTTTCTGGACAAGCCAGAGGCTTTTTTCTGGAACTAACAAGTGTGATTTTTTTTGCCAGCTGTTTAGTTTAGGATGTACTTACTGGTGTATATAGCGTGAGTGTAAATTAAACAAAACACCAGACTTTCCTTCATTTGGGTGGTCTTAATTTCTATTCTATTGTAATTTGGTTCCCTTCCTCTTAAAAGTTCACGGACACAATGACCACTGCAACCGACTATAAATCTAATGTATGGCAATGACCTCTAAATCCCAAGAGAGGGAAAAGACTATCAAAGTTCAATAATAACAGGAAACAAAGAGAGCGATGAGTGTGGCTATTGAAATAAAATTTGCTGACTAAAGTGTCTGTCCATAGAGATGAGCATGGGAATTGTCAGGTCAGTTTCCTTCTTCACCAGGTTTCCTGCCCTACAGACCCAGAGGAAAGGAGGAATGAGCCAAATGATCTCTCTTTATACCTAGAGTGTCTTGGCTGGCACAAATATCACTCGCAACCTCTCATTGTTCACATATACAAAACTAGGCCTGAATACAGGGTGACAAATTAAAGAGCAAACTGTTGGTTCTGTTATAGTGTCGGCATTTAGCCATCACGGTTTGGGACTGCTTGTCCCCTTAGAGCAAAACTTCACTGAAAATCAATGCAAAGTTATTTACCTTCACCAAATTTTCTATGCTGAAAACCTTTTGTCCTAATAGGAGTGGTCTCTTCCAGAAAGACAATGGAGATTTATAGCCAACGTTTGGGCAGCATTCCCCATCACCACCATTAAAAGACAATTTGAGGGAACATCTTTTGGAAGAATTGTGTTTGTCTCTACACTCTACACTATCTGCCAAGGTGCATTGATGCTGCTCTGGCGGCTCGACATGTTACTAAAATGCTTAATGTTGTTTTTTTTTTTTAATCCTATCACCAATCTCTACATACCACAAAATCCATATCGCATTGCAGTTGTTTTGAATTCAATGATTTTGAGAACTTCCCAAGGGTGGGTGTCCCTGTGACCTGACCCAGAAACAGGTGTCATGGCTGGGTTGCAGACACGACTGAAATGAGATATTAGTGAGCCATTCAGTCAACACATGCCAAATCGATGAGCATTAAGAATGACAAACACCGTGGGAACCATGCAAACCTTTCTCTTGAGGAGAACTGACCTCGGTCCATCTGTCTCCATTTTGCAGCCACCCATCCCCTCTGGACTTTACCTGTGTGGCTATCATCGGACTAGACTTACTCAGCCCAGAGCTGGACAATAAATAAGTCTGAGCACAGTCTGTACCAGTGTAGGAGATGCTCATTCAGTCATGCTGATACTACAATGATTTGTGTTGGAGTTAAAGGAAATATGAAGTTGAATGAAATGTTACCATGCTTTAGTGTTTGTACATATATCTCAGTAGGACAATGTTGAATTCTATTTTAGATATTAGAGTTAGACTTTTCCAGCTAAGACATGTCAGATGAAGTTTGAGTTACTGCATTTATTCTCATGCCCTATTAAATGGTAGTCCTGGGATAACTTGTGTCCGGTTGAGTCAGAGAATCCTTTTACTGTTTCTGTGTGCTTGTCTGTGCTCTGGTAATTTCTGTTACATTTCTGTTTCTGTTCTATTCAGCAGTTCTGTACTATTCTTTCATATTTAGCACATTTGTCTCACTTATGTAAACTGTGTACACAGAGTGAACACTGTTTTTGTGTTTTGTTTTTTTTTACATGTGCAACAAATGCTTTTTTCCCCACTAGCAGACTGCGTTTATATTACTCCCGATAATAAAGCTACAGATGTCTCCAAACTGTCAAAAAAAAAAAAGAAAGAAACTTCATTAAGTTATGATGCAAACCTTGGTATTTAATATGTCTCGGTTCCTGTGGTGTTGTAATGCTCTTAGTCATTTCTCGTATTAATGATTAGGATGGGAAAGAGAAGCCCACTGTGCAATGCTAAAGGTATTTGGGCTGAGGTTGTGCAACCACAAGGCTGTAAGTTGCTCATTTCTCTGTTTTTATTCTGAGATCAAGCAAGACTGAGGATTTAAACAGACTTTCATGTGCTCTGCCAAAAAAAAAAAAGCTCAGTATTTGACCTTTGATTTTGATTTCACAAATGGTTTCAATCATACGCCTAGAAACTGCCTTTCACTACTCAGCGTCCACGAAATAAGTCTAATGCCCTTTAAATATTGCTGTACACATGCTGTTTTCTTTCTTGTATGAATCTGATGCTAACTCTTTTTTTTTAAATACAAAGCTGAAATGAAAAAAAAAACCTAAATTATCTTGAATTATCATGGTGATCAGGAAGAACAAGCTTTGAAATTTCCTTTCACCTACTTTTTTAGTTCTGGTGAGGTACAGATGTGAGTCATAGCCAAAGGAGATATTTTTGTGGCTCTTTCAAAAATGTTTTTCATACAGCCATTCTATCAGCTCTTCCAATTTCTGTTCAGGCTAGCAGAGAAGTAGGGCACATACTGTTGAAAGAAGAATTCTATCTCCAATGTTTAGCTGCTTTTTAAAGCATGAAACTGTTATGTTCTTATTTTTAATCTGTGGGATAAGTTTGGTTTATGGAAAAAAGTTTACGAATCTTTCTCTATTTTCAGACATGCAGGAGAAACCTCTGTCTTTCTGTGTTTCTGACTCTGGTTTGGGACCGAGATGCAGCTGCTGGAGTCCACAGGGTTTCATAATGGAACTAATCATCTCATTTGCTTGTGTTGTTCCCCTGTGTTTCTGCAGTTAACTAAGTTGTGCCAGACCAGCGTTCTCACTCCACCATTCTGCATTTAAATTCTATACTGTGCTTGAGGCTGAGAGTAAAGGATACTGACTATCATGTTTGTCAGGGTATGCTTTTCTTGGTCCCTATTTATTTTTCAGAATAATGAATGTATGAATATGGCAAAGAGAAGGAGAGTGAGTGTGAGAGAGGGAGAGAGCCAACAGGAAACTGGAATCAATTAAGCCCTCCACCCTGTGTGTCCACTGTGGATACTGCTGGCATACCCATGCTTATATACAAGCCCCTAACCTCAGGCTCTCCAAGCCAACCCCATTTCTCAAACGCTAGTCTCGCATAGCTGCCCGCACTGTTTTGTCAGCTCTTTCGATGTCCCAGCATTATGTCTCTATTGTGTGACCGTGGTGTATGGAAACTCCTTTGGTGCGTGTTTAATAGTGCTGGTTTGCATTTTGTTTGCCCTGTGTGCTTATACGCTATTTCAAATCCAGTAAAATAAAATGCTGTTCCCAGAATCAGTGCTTTATGAGCCCTCATCCCCCATTCCAGGACTTTTTCATCAAACCTTGGCCACCACTGGCACTCGTCCTGGGTATATCCACTATCTGTTTAGATATCACTCCATATCTTCTGAACTGTTACATGAGTGAATGCACTGTGCCAGTGATTGAACCCAGTAATCCTGCTGGCTTCAGTAACTCAGCTGCCTTACTGAGGAACCCACAATAGTATCAGGACTGGCAAATGCTGGATGTCTTACTTACTTCTCACTGACATTTCTGGCCCTGCTGCTTGACCACCATCCAGGAAGTTGTTCAGTCCTCCAACAAATGTGAGTTTAAAATAATGAAAAAGTGGACAGAATGGTTTCCAGATGAAAAGCATAACCATCAGAGGAGGAAAAGGCTATTAATACATTTAATATGTGACCTCAATAATACAGCCTTTCTGAAATTAAAACAATAAAGGGTGAGCGTGCATGTGTTTGGCTTAAAGTGATGTTTCAACGAAACAAGAGATCAGAATGAGGTCAGATCAGCACTTCCCAGCTGAGTGAGTGGCTGCATTAATGAACAACTCCTCAACTGCTATATTTGACAATAGATTAACAAATAAAAGGGAAATGTGTCCTCGTGCTCAGGGGGTTATACTTAGTCCATATTCTTGTAAGGTTATTTTGTAGTAACATGTTACAAAGGCATATTAACCCCACTGTTTATTTTGCATGTGATTCATGGCTGGCATCTGTTAAAAGTCTGGGTGTTAAAAGTGACAGTGTATGATGGAATCATATTTCCTGAGTGGGAGTGTTCTGGTGGGCCACATACAGTAAACGTAAATCATATTGTAGACATGATCACTGTGGGTATGTTAGTTCCATTCTTAAAATGAGTAATGATTACAGTGAATGGGTTTTTTCTGTTCTCTTTTAAAAGATTTCTAAAGGTGTGACCTTTAGAATTGACCTGAGGAGGCCTGGTGAGACTATGTATTTGTGATCACTGTTTAACTCCTTCACTGGTACGCATACTCTTCTGAAGTAACAGAGTACTGGAAAATCAGTTTTTTTTTGTGTGTGTGTTGTTGTTCTTACATGGTTTATGTGTGTGTGTGTCATGCTGTATATCATTGTGTGGACCAAATGTCTCCACTATTGTAGGAATATCTTATTGTAGGATATTTTAGGACATTTTGCTGATCCCCATAAGGAAAGTGTTTTTATGTTGTAACTTTTAACAAAAATTAAAAATATGCCTTTTGATTACTGAGGTTAGGGTTTCGGTTAAGGTTTGGGTTAGGGTTAACATTAATTAGCTGCAGTAATAATTGTCAATGATGTCAAGATGTCAACGGAAAGTCCTCACAAGTATGGCTATACAAATGTGTGTGTGTGTGTGTGTGTGTGTGTGTGTGTGTGTGTGTGTGTGTGTGTGTGTGTGTGTGTGTGTG
>JAOVVH010000002.1:11676005-11686296 GCA_028566435.1 Scorpiodoras heckelii
AGCTCGGTCTTCCCGGGCATTCGGTAAAAACCAAAATGAAGCCAGATCTTTGCCTTCAACGCAGACGGGGCCGGTTGAATCTTACTTCCGTCTTTGTTTTGGTGCTTTCCGCGCATGCGTACGTTCCAGAAATGGCTGCGTGATGACGTCAGGACATCCCGCGTATTTACAAAGTGGAGGCGGACAGCCAGCGGATTTGTTTTATTTATTTCTTTTTTTTTTAATCGATTTTGGGACATTTTAAATCGATTCTGAATCGTAGTAATCGTAGTACCGTATATGAGAATCGATTTTCTTATGCGAATCGATTTTTTGGCGCACCCCATTGTATACATAGACAATCACAGTGATTTGACTGTAATTCCAATACTTGAAATAGTCCTTCTCTACATCATCATCATTCAGTGAATAACAATAGGCCAACCCCAGATTCTGAACAAAGTTGGTTACATCACGCATTGATTGGAGGCTACTAAATAAAATCATCATGCATCTTAACAGATTCAGTAATATAATCAATTATTGAATCACTGCCTTATTAATCATAATAATATTGTATCTTAGTAGACTGTTTTACTGTCAAATAGTGAACAACTGCTTTAAGTACCAAAATCATATCATATAGTATTGTGTGGAAGCCTGAGGTTTACACCCTTAGTAGAACTTGATATTTTAAATAAAGGGGAAATGTGTACGTCATTGTCATGAATAGAACATTTAAAATTTTGGGCTTCATTTTTTTATTCTACATACAAACCCCATTTCCAGAAAAGTTGGGACGCTTTCTTAAAATGCAATAAAAACTGAAATCTGTAATTTGTTAATTCACTCAAACCTTTATTGAACAGACAAAAGGACAAAGAAAATCTTTTCAGTGTATTCAGTGATGAACGTAATTCTATTTGTTAAATATAAACACATTTAGAAATTTATGCCTGCAACACGCTCAAAAAAAGTTGGGACAGCGGCATGTTTATCACTGGGTCACATCACCTTTACTTTTGAATTATACTTTTTGATTGTCTGGGAATTGAAGATACTAGCTAACTGTTGCAGTTTGGCACGTGGACTTTTTGCCCATTCTTGCTGTATACAAGACTTGAGCTGCTCAACAGTCTGTGGTCACTGTTGTCTGATTCTCCTCTTCATGATGCACCATAAATTTTCAAGAGAAGACAGATCTGGACTGCAGGCAGGTCAGTCAAGTCACACTTTTGTAACTCATGCAGAATGAGGCCTGGCATTATCCTGCTGAAAGAGACATGGGATTCCTTGGAAAAGACATTGTCTTGACAGCCGCATATGTTTCACCAAAATACCAATATAAGCCTCTGCATGAATGGTAACTTCACACACACACACACATACATACATACACACATATATACAATAATACCCCGAAATTCGTAGGGGTTACGTTCCTAGACCCCCTGCGACTTTTGAAAATGTGCAAATTTTGGACAGACAACTAACAAAGGCCTATAAATACCTATCTTCATATGGTAACCCTAAATATGTCCTCAAAACACTTCAAGTTCATTTAAAAATTGATGTTATAATTTACATTACCCTTTAAAATTATACAAGTGAAAGTAAACATATACTGTAATGTACTATAAAGTACATACAGTAAGATACCGTACATACTGTACATACATGTACGTCTAGTGTCTTCTCTGAGACGCTGAACTCTCGTGAGCGCATTTTTACAATGGTCTTTATGTTTGTATTTTATATTCAAATTAGAAATACAGTATTATAATAATAATAAATGCAGTATAAGCAGTTACAGTAAGTAGAACATTAGTTTTACAGTATTAGATTATATACGTAGTTGTCTCGATCAGCTGATGTTGGAAACGTAAACAAAGCAAATGGCGCATGAACTCTGTTTGTATTTCATAATACAATAGTAATATATGATAATAATACATGAAGTACATTATTTTTATGAAATAATTTCTATTTATTATTATTATTATTACCAAATTAACTCTAAAAATGATATATACAATTTACCGGTCAATTTACTAATCTGCGGATTTACATCAGCTGAACCCGCAAAGTTTAAGTTTTAGGTTCCAAAGAAAAAATACACAAATTCGTGAAGCCGCAGATTCAGAAGCGCGAATTTTCAGGGGTATTTTTTTTACTGTGTTGCAGACATCAACATCCTGCAGTGACGAAACACTGTAACTGAACTGACCGACAATTCTCTCATGAAGTTTGGCACAAAGTGGTGAACCACAACCTGCTTGCAAAGACAAAGCATTTGCTGGACGCTCCTTGTATATGACCTCGATGAACTCACCTGTAATTAGTTAAACCGCTCATTATGGATCCTTCCACAACAGTTTCACTTGCTACTTTTTCAGTGCTATATTTTGCCTCTGCCCAAACTTTGTTTGAGTGTGTTGCGGCCATCAGTTTCAACGTTTGTTCATATTTAACAAACAGAATTAAGTTCGTCCTTGAAAACACTGAAAATCTTTTCTTTGTCCGTTACATAAATAACAAGTCAGTTAACAAAAAAAAACTAGATACAGATTTCAGATTTATTTTTACTGCATTTTTAAAAAGGGCTCCCAACTTTTCTGCAAACGGAGCTCGCCGGACACTCAAAAGGAGATTATAAGTGATTTCTCAGGGAAGACAGCGTGAAACCGGTTCCTGTCAGAATCTGAAACGAAGTGATGATAAACTACTGTCGCAGACGTTGACAATTTCATCTCGATTATTTCTTGCAGTTGAAATCTGACGCAATTTCCTGTGAAGGGGGTGGGTGGTGGTGGTGGTGGTGGGTGATCCGAGGGGGCGTGGCTACGGAGTCATTTGAGCTTGCGTTCGGCTCTTTAAAGGAGAATGAACGGAGCGAATGAGGTCTCGCGCTAAATCTGTTCTAGCTGCTGTGGAGGAGAGAAGAGTTGAACGTGGTCTCTGGAGAGAGAGAGAGAGAGAGAGAGAGAGAGAGAGAGAGAGAGAGAGAGAAAGTCTCAAACTTATGGCACAACGCGACAAAGACGAATAGATGAGTGCAGAGAGCCTGCAGAAGTGTGTGTGTGTGTGTGTGTGTGTGTGTGTGTGATGCTCCTGCTGTAGTTGAACGTGGAAGCTTGGCGGTCTAGGAGAAGGTAAGCAAAACCAGCTGTCTCACTGCACATGTCTGTAAGTTAGGAAAAGGTCGCTGGAGGAGTGCAGCGTGTTTTGCTCGTGTAGCGTGTTTACACCATGAGTGTGTCTGTTGTCATGAACAATAAACCTCGCATCTGTTCTGTATCAAACACCGGCTCTGTATCTTGGTCAACTTTCAAGTAGCGGCTTTAGGATGAACGAGCCGGGGGTCGGACTGTACACTGGCGCGTGTGTATGTGTGTGTGTGTGTGTGTGTACTGACTCCTAACACACCTGTACGTGTGACCATTTTTGGAGAAAGTTTCTCAGCAGCGCTTGAGACCCCGGTGACGTTTTGTTGCAGGTTTACAGCAAAACCACACACAGTGATTTGTAAAAGTACAAATAAACTCAGCACTGAGGATCGTTCTACACAGTGATGAGAAGTGTACTGTTTTGTGTTTTTTTTTTTTTTTTTGGTCTGCTTCATGATCATTTGTCTACTAGTTAGGTAATTGAGAAGTTATAAGATATGAATACACGGCTTATATTAGTATATCTTCTATACTGGAAGTGGTGGCTGAGTGGTGAAGGCTTGCTTGGGGCTGCTGATCAGAAAGGTTCTGAGTTCAAATCCCAGTGCAAAGTTGCCATGGTTTGGTCTTTGAACAAGGCCGTTCATTAAAACCTCAACTGCTCAGTCGTTGCCAGTCTCAACCTTCGATCCCTTTTTCCCTAAACGTCGTCAGTCAGACGACACTTAAATGTGTCTTCAGTTCAAGCGTTAGTGTTAAGCTTGTGTTCATGCTCGACCTTAAAACTTGATTCAGGTCAAGTGGATGTTATTATCTGCGCTGAAATGTAATGTCAGTCCTTTTGAATCACACTCCAAAATAATAATAAAGAAACCTGGCTGTAAGTGAAACGGTGCAGCGGTGTGCCGTAAATACACAGGACATTACAGTACAATAAAAACACTGCTCAGTGCTTTTCACTATACATCATATGGATGAGTCCTGCAGCAGAAAATACCAGAAGATGATTAAAGCCACGCAAAATATACAATTACTATTATAATTAGCAGGATGTGTACAAAAATATTAGCTTGTAAACTGTCACAGCAATATAAATATCATTTAAGAAGCACTTCCATAAGGACATTGGTAAAGTCGGTGAGATGATATTTGTTGCAAAGAGAAGGTGTGAGTCTGGTGTTTCTGGGGGTCAGGTTTTTGATTGATTTGCTCATTTCAGTTTGATATTGATGTTTGGGTCTATTACTTGACTCTGACTCTTGATTCCTTGGCTCAGTTGTAAGTTATCTGGCTGAAAGTGTCTGCCAAATGAATAAATGTAAATGTTTAAGCAGGGAAACACCAGACCGAGTTGGACTTTGGCCCTCCTGGACTGTATGGGCAGGGCACCCCTGATTTCAATGTTACACACATGCAGATACCTTCTTTCACCAGACTTCCCAAAGTGAGGTTCCCAAACCTTTCAGGAGTTGTTTCACATTAGACACTAATGAAGCAGTTCATGTGTTACATTTTTTTCAAAATCGAGTTGCCGTAGTTTATGTGACCAACATTGCATCTTTACTGAGAGACCGTTAGAAGGAAAATAGAAAATAAAGTGTGTGATTCTGCAGGCTGATTAAATTGCCCATTATAGTGACATCTAGTATAAAGCCTTGCACAGTTTGAATGTGTGACGGATTAAAAGTTTTGGGCTCGTACAGTCCACAAGAACAGCTTCAGTGTGTCTTAGCATAGATTCGGCAAATCTCAGGAATTGAACTGGAGTGATGAACTCTGTTCCTCCTAAAATTTTTCACTCATCTGGTCTTTTGCTGATGGTGGTAGAGAAAGCTTTCTAGCACAAAGCTCCAAGATCTCTTATTGATGTTCAACTGGGTTGAGATCTGATGATTGTGAAGGTCATAGCATCTGATTTACATCATTCAGTGAGAGCTCATGTCAAGTGGATGGGGGCGGAGTCATCCTGGAAAGTGACCACGCCCATCAGGATCAAAATGTTTCATTACAGGATAAAAGTGATCAGTCAGATTTACAGTGACGCTTCATTCTAAGGGGACTAGTGGCAGCAAACCATGCCAACAAAATAAATAAACACCCCCAAAGCATAACAGAGCCACTGCTTTTTATTTAAATTTGTCAGCCGTCTGTTTATACTTGCATATGCCACTATATGCCGAATAAAACGATCATAGCGGCATGTGTGACACAATCATGAAATGTAACCTGATGTACATGATTGTACTGTTAATTTATACAAGAGACCAAACGCTTTTTACGAAACATTTTTCATCCATTTCTGGATGAAAGACTACGCTTTCAGAAATCATTGGAGGTACATACTCAGCATTCCCAGCATATGGAACATGGAAAATACTGGATATTGGGTTTTTTGTTTAAACTTAAGATCTGGGGCAGTATTAATACTTTGAATAGTAATATTCAAGACGGTATTGCACTGAAACGTTTGATAAAACCTGTGGAAGAAGAGTCAAAACATCTCTGTTCACAACATAACGTTGCTGATCATGCAAACGCATGCATCTCCACTCAAAGCATTGGCAACTTTTGCACATAGAACTGCACATCAATCCATCAGTGCGGCTCTTCACGCCACACTAAGCCATAAAACCTTTCTTTGCATCGTGACGCAAACACGCTTTAAGACAGAAGTCTAAACCAGCCCTAAGTCTATATTTACTACATGGGCTGATAATGAGGGTGGCCAGTTTACAGTAGTCTGTTATTAGTCATTGCATGGTGCTTCTTTGAGACCAGAGCAAAGGGAGAAAAACAACGAACAAGATGCAGGGGAGACGACCGTCATCTGCAGCTGTTCACTACACATATATACTATGATATACTATATGGAGAATCTATTTATACCACCACTAACTGTGTTTTACCCTGCAACAGATGTTCATCATAAATAAGGAGCTACTGAGGCATGCCATGCAATATCCACTGATGCTTTTCTTTCTGTTCGTATAGATGACCAAATGTTTGGAATTAGACTCTATGGTAGAGTCTCTGCACCTTTGTTTTCAGGAAACGTAACAGTTCTACATGCTTTACAGTTCGAAAATTCTCCAGTGCTAATGTCCGCAGTGACCATAAACTGTTGCGCAGGAACCGAATGGAAACTTATCTTCTCACAAGAAAGGCAGAACCAAAGAAGTCAGACTTAGTTCGTGCTCTGACTTCTTTGAAATATACAGAGCAGCCGATTTAGAGACGTCACAGGTTAGACGTTGCCTGTTATATTGTTTATTTGTTAGAAATTGCACACGTCCCTTTCTCACATGCCTACACACAGAGCACAGGCTGACCCAGATCCACACACTTATTTCCTGCTGATTTTAGTCATTTGGACGAAAGGTCACATTCTTCAGGAATTGCTTGGATCTTGTCATGGATAATCAAAAAAAAGCCTAAGGGGATTTCTAATGTCTGATAGGATGATATCACCTAACCACCTAACCACTTACATCACCACAGCTGCACGCTCAGCTATGACTATGGGCTGCTTTTGTGTGTCTCTGTGTTTGTGTTTGTGTGTGTGTGTGTGTGTTTTTTTTTGTATGAGTGAGAACATGGAACAATAGGAGAGGTTCTAGTTTAATAAGTGATGCATCCAAAAAATCTGTGCCCCTTTTTTGACCCCCACACACCCTCTCTCGATTTGCATTATCATATCTTCTGCGATTTAATTAGCAGTAACCTTTGGAGATACCAAAACACCCAGGATATTGCCCATCACTAACATAAGCAAAGTTATGTAGCTGGCATCCTAGTTACGCACAAATGTTCTGGGGCTAAATGTTCTTGGGTTCATTTTATCCTCAGATCTTGAATGTGATTGGTCCAGAGCCTTGGAGCCTGTTTTGTGACATCAGTGAGCTGAAATTATCGTTTTTTCTTTTTTCAGAAGTACTGAAACAAGAGCATAAACTGTCACTGATGTGAATTATTAGCATGTAGTACCCCATATGCTATTTTTTGTTTTGTTTGTTTAGTTTTTTTTAGTTTGTTGTTTTTTATGAGTGGACTATCTGGTAAACGTGAGTGAGTGAGTCAGTGAGTCAGTGAGTCAGTTTGTGAGTGAGTAAGTTACAAGCCAGGCCCATGAGGTGCTTCGCATCTGAAAAAAAAGGAGCAATGTTGTAAAACTAATACTAACATGATACAGTATCTGACAGTGATACTAACATGGACTTTTGAGTTTAAACCTATATTAAACTGTACTTTTATACTGAAAATCAGAATGTGGAAGATTATTTCACTTTTTGCCATTTATTCCACATCAGTTATAAAGAGTACATGTCTTTGAGTAAAGGATTATAACGCTTGCAGTCACATAATTATAGCTCAGCTATGTTATTTTATTTCAGGTGATTATAGGACCTACGCCTTGTGTATTTATGGACTTGCATCCTTATGTTTGAGGACTGACTGTAAGAAACAAGCATGCTTTTTATAGTGCCTGTTTATAGTGGAAAGGTGAATGTCCAGATCTCTCATTTCTTTTTGTTGTTTATAGAAGATGTTCCATGCGTTGAGTTGAGAGAGAGAGAGAGAGAGGATGAGTCACAGTATTTGCCAGCTGTGCTCGTGGCTGTGTTGGAGGCCGACTGGCCCCCATTGTGCAACTCTCAAAGCAGCTCTGGCTGTTTGGATGGAAACTCTGTTTTGCAGCTTAGAGTCTGCCCCAGTAGTGTCTTTCTGCCTATGGTTGCAAAAAGGCCATGCTGGAAAAAAAATATTTGGAAATACCAACCTGGGGTCAGAATGGGGAAAATGATATTTTTCATTGAAATCACTTGGATCGAGGATGATTGATTGACACTGATTTTTAATCTGCCTTTCAAAACCACATTATCCCACATCCATAGAAAATCTGTGAGCGTTCTGCAGTACAATTTTGAAGATTTGTGTCTATCTTTAGGCAATCTTCTTCCCCATGTTTAACAAGAGTTCAGGGTGCAAAAGCACTTGTCTTCGATGTGCTATTAAAGCGGTGTTGTACAAGCAAATGGATTATTTGCACCCTGCTGTCATATTTGGCACCTAACAACTAACTTTGGCTTCATCTCACCCTTTGCTTTATAATCCCGCATGGCTGCAGATTCACAAACCTCAGGTCTCGGCATATGAGTGCCTGTATGAACTGAACAGAGCATTTTGGTTGTCAAACGGATCCTCCCAACGGAGGCCTTCTGTAATTTGCCAACAGGGCTATAGTTAGGAGACTGCTAATTGCAGAGCGCCACATGGCACTGTTGTGGTGGTGTGCACTCAGAGCACTCTGGTGTCCTTCTCTGTCTGGGCCTGTCGCTCCATATCCAGCTTCTCTACAACAGCTTTCCTTTATTGTCTGGTAGCAGGAACTGTAATGAAATCATGAACATTCCTGCTTTGGAAATGGTGAAAAGCATTTATGATGGAAACATGAATTCTGCTGTCACCATTTTTGGATGTTGCTGTTGTTGCTGTTATTGTTTGCTTGGTCTTCATAGTTTTCCCCTGTCAAGTTTCAGTATTGTTATCTTCAGTTATTTTCAGACAAAGCACAGTATTGTTGATGCTGGACAGCTTTTAGCTTTTGTAATGGGTTGATTGTTTCCTCCTGCATTGATTGACTTCTCCCCCAGGATCCCAGAAGCCTTAGAGAGGCTGTTTGTTAAAGTTTGGCCTACAGGCAGTCCCGTGCAGGTAAGAATAATATTCAAGCTCAATTTTCCCACCATTGAAAGTTGCCTTTAATGAGAGAGAGAGAAAGAGAGAGAGAGAGAGAGAGAGAGAGAGAGAGAGAGACCCCCTCCTACATATTTGTAATGGGACTGTCATGCAGAAAGACGCCATTGTGTAGGCCTAGATCCTGTTTCTGCTAGGGCCTGTAATTAAGAAGGGATTGCATAGGCAGGGACATTTGGGTGCCTGCTTCAGGGGATGGGATTGGCCTGGTGGGTAAACCGTCTACAAAAGTGCCTAGCTGCTCAACACCCACACACACACCACACAGTCAATACAGAGTCCAGCTGGGACTCAGCAGAAAGTTGTACACACGGAGGAGAAAAAGGCGACAAGTCTCAGGAAAAGGAAGCCTTCATTTAAATGTGTCATTTGAGCGCTGAGTTTGCTGTTTCTCTGTTACCAAGGTAACTTGAGAAGAGTTCTCTTTTTGATGGAGGGAAACAATAAAAGAAAGTGAGAAAGCTTGGAGCCTGGAGGGATTACTGCCAGAGCTGTGATGTCAGTAGTGCACTCACCTTCTAGGAAATGTCAGTCGGAGAAAGATCAGAGCACAGCAGGCTTAGGTCATATAACAAAAGATATAATCACAGTACTTTAAAAGCATTTTATGACAAATTATATACAGCATGAGTTTTGTTTTTCTAAGATTTGATAGCATGTTGCAAAGGGTTTCCACCAGCAAAACGGTTTCAGCACATTTTTGAAAACTTGTGAGAAACCTGTGAGTTAAATTATGTTGCTTTTATGTTCACAAAACTAGCCAGACAAAACAGGAAAAATAAAAGCTGGTGCACTAAAGTTGGTGGTGATAGATTTTAATTGTACAGTATGACACCATGTTTATAAGCTCCCATGGTTGCAGGCTCTCTATAGTTGGATTAAAGGTGTTATTGTTGAACTACTGCTTATAATGCGGCCAAAAATGTCACCATGCAATTAATCACGAAAGTGGTTATCGTGACTGACTCTTAAATCCGTAGATATTTTGCCTGTTATTGTACTACATTCTTTTTGCAGCATTATTATGCACTTATTCATGCAGTTGTCCAATCAGCAAATCATGTGGCATAAGCATAATGAATAGAAAAATATAGGTTAGGAGCTTCAGTATTTGCTCATATCAGGCATCAAAATGTGCCCACTGTAGCCTCAGATTCATGTTCTTGGCTGACAAGAGTGGAGCTCAGTGTGGTCTTCAGCTGTTATAGCTCATCCACCTCAAGACCTGATGTGAAGTGAGGTTTGAGATGCTTTCCTGCACACATAGACTTACAGGGGTTAGACAATGAAACTGAAACACCTGTCATTTTAGTATGGGAGGTTTCATGGCTAAATTAGACCAGCCTGGTGGCCAATCTTCATTAATTGTACATTGCACCAGTAAGAGCAGA
>JAOVVH010000002.1:11688177-11703410 GCA_028566435.1 Scorpiodoras heckelii
CAAAGTGCAGCTATATGGTAAGTGGAACTGAGAAAATGGACAATGAGTGTAGAGAAAAGGAGGTGGTCATAAGGTTACGCTTGATCGGGGTAAGTGGTAGAACAAAAGAAGGGCTTTATGTCTGCTGTTAAGTGAAAGAGCCTTTCTCTGAACAGTGCTGGACACATCTGGTCTTGAGAATGGTACAGATAAGCACGACGAGTCTGTAAACCATGAGCATGTGTGTAATAATATTCATGCTCACACAAAGGAATAATGCAGAGAAGACATCAGAGTTGTGCTTTTGTTTGTCTCATGCAGGAACTGGGCCAAACTCTCTCATTAAGGGCCGTATTCAGAGCTGAATTTTGTGTGAATAGTGCGGGGTGAATAGAGAGATTGCACCCATTGGTAGTCAGACCTTAAAACATAATGACATATAGTCATTTTATATTTTGTGCTGTAAATTCACTCAAAAACCAATCAATATTATTAACATAAATATGACGCTAATTTGTTTATTATGTGGTCTCTGTAAAATTCACAAAATGTTTTTTTTTTTCAAATTGAAGACATCAGAAGAAACTGATCTAATCTGAGACATTGCTTATCTAAAGGATCAAATTTTATATGATAAAAATTATTAATCATATAAATTATTATTAATGAGTAATATGTAAACATAGCAGGTGAGTGCTTGTTTGTATTATTACATTATAATCCAAAATAACCTACAATCCATACACACATTACAATTTTATGACATCTATGTAATGTTATTGCCACATTAACTTGTGCATCTCAACTGTCAATGCACTGTACACTCAAGTACCAGATAAACTGCCTATGCAAAATACATAGCAAAGCCACCTATGCACATCATTGGTTGCGTCCGCCAGTGCATATATAAAGCGATAGACATCTATGGAATCTTCTAGAGCTGTTTCTACCATGAGAATGGTAAGTTATGACGATTTTGTGATTTTCAATGCAGTTTACTAGTTGGAGCTTGTGAGATGGGACATAGCATTTCAGAGGTAGAAGAAAAGTTTGGATTTTCATGTATGAGCATTTCAAGGGTGTACCGTGACTACAAAGATTCCAGCAAAACCTCAAACTTACGACAGCAGTGTGGCTGTAAAAAAACCGTGTGTATACGTGACCAGCGTCGGCTGGCAAGAATCGTTTCACGTGATAAGTGTGCAACACTGCCTCAGGTAACATCAGTTGCTGGAGTCTCAACAAACATCAGTATGAAGACTGTGCAACGTTCCCTTCAAGATTCTGTGGGGGACCTACCAAGTATCAAATGGTATACCAGTTTTTCTGGTACTTCAGTGTACATTAAAAAAACCATTAGATACAGCTTTTCATCCCCTGTCTGAGCTTCAGGATTTTTGACACTGATAATTGGATCAAGTGCTATTTCATAACAAGCACTCTACCAAATATTGTTGTAACTGTTAATGCTGAATGAATATGGTCATATATTTAAGTGTTTAACTGTGACCTTTCCTTCTCTCTGACTATCTTTGCTTCTCTTTCTCTGTTCATACACAGGATGTTTGCTGTCCAAACACAGTTTACAGACTGGTGTCTTACATCAGGTCTTGTCTCTCCTCATGACATCTCCCCTCCCACCACCCTTTAATCTTTCTCTCTCCCTCTTTCCACTCCCCCTTTTTTCTCTCCACTTAAGGACAGGATTAAATATCTCTCTTTTCTCTGTGTATGATTGTTTTGTAAAAGTAGAAAGGGAGTGGAGAGAAGGGTGTTGACAGCTTGCAGCTCATGGTATTGCTGGAAGATTACTTCTGACACTATTCCACTGACTCTCCAGGCCAAGGTAGTAGTGTTTCACACATTGACCCACTTTGGAGCTGGGGAATAGGACAATGTAGCATGTGATGAGGGTGTGATTGGAGTTTTGTGAGTGAGACAGTTTTATGTTATCTGCTCAAGTTGCAGCACATGCTTTTGTGCTCAAAAGAAAAAAAAATCTCAGTGCTAAAGAGAGAAGTCGGGGAAATCCATGGCTGTACTATATATAAAATGCTGGAGTAAGTTTAGACAGTGTACATATGTGTATATTTTGCTCCCTTTGTGGAGATGAAGTATCGTCACAATGATAGGAATACATGATAAATTTGACCTTGTGGGGACACTGGGCTGGTACATATTAAGAAAACAGGCAGCTTGTGTTTGACAAATGTACAAACCCCATTTCCAGAAAAGTTGGGACACTTTCTAAAAATGCAATAAAAACTGAAATCTGTAGTTTTTTAATTCACGTGAAACTTTATTTAACAGACACAAGGATAACAAAAAGATTTTCAGTATTTTCAATGAAGAACTTAATTCGGTTTGTTATATATAAATACATTTCAAAATTGATGCCTGCAACACACGTTGCAGTTGGGACAGAGGCTTGTCTACCACTGGGTCCATTCACCTTTTCTTTTAATTATACTTTTTAATCGTTTGGGAATTGAAGATACTAATTGTTGCAGTTTTGCAGCTGGAATTTTTGCCCATTCTTGCTGTGTACAAGGGTTGAGCTGCTCAACAGTCCATGGTCACTGCTGTCTGAATCTCCTCTTCATGATGCACATTACATTTTCAGTAGGAGACAGATCTGAACTGCAGGCAGGCCGGTCAAGTCACGCTGTTGTGACAGTGAGGCCTGACATTGTCCTGCTGAAGCAGACATGGTGCCTTTACATATATATGCAGATCATCCATGCCATGGTCACTGATGCACCCCCATGCCATCACAGATGCTGGTTTTTGCACTTTTCATTGGTAACAGTCTGGATGGACTTTTTCATCTTTGGCAAAAATCCAGCGTCTGTTTTTCCTTAAAACAGCGTCTGACCACAGAACACATTTCTGCTGTCTTTCTGTTCATCTCAGATGACTTTGGGCCCAGAGAACTCTCCAGCGTTTCTGTGCAAAATTAATATATGGCTTCCTCTTTCATAATACAGTTTCAGGTTGCATTTGTTGATGCAGAAGTGATGAAGACTATGATTTTCCAAATTACTCCCGAGCCTATGTGTCTATGTCCATCACAATGGCATGATGGTTTCTCAAACAATACCGCCTAAAGGCTCTATGGTGACACAGAAGCAGTTTCCGCCCTTGGCCTTTACACACCAAGATTTTCCCTGACTCCGTGAATCTTTTCAGGATATTATGAACTGTAGATGGTGAAAGACCATCAAGACTTGCAGTCTTGTCCTGAGAAACATCGTCTTTGTTCTGACTGACAATTCTCTCATGAAGTTTGTCTCAAAGTTGTGAACTATGACCCATCCTTGCTTGCAAAGACTAAGCCTTTTATACTCAGTCTTGATGATCTCACTGGTTACCAGTTAAACTGCTAACTGTGGAATCTTTCAGACCAGTGTTACTTGTATAACCTCTTCAAATTCGTTTTTACCTCTGTCCCAACTTTTTTTGAGTGTGTCGCAGGCATCACATTCTATTGCTTTTTATATTTACAAAATACAGATAGATTTGTCAGTGAGTGAAAACACTGAAAGTGTTTTCTGTGTACTTTTAACAGCTAAATAAAAGTTCAAGTGTTTTAACAAATTACAGTTTTATTGCATTTGTAGAAAGTGTCCCAACTTTTCTGGAAATCGGGTTTGTAAAAAGCCAATATATTTCCTTTAACTAGGAGGAGGTCACAGTAATACACAAGTCAGTGTAAATACACACAAAGGCAGTATTACAGCAGTGTTTTTGCATGTGCGAATAATGCGTGAGCAGGGAGGACTGGCAGTGATGTAATCTCTGTGGCGTTGTGCTTTATAATCAGGTATCAGACAGGAGGATTAGCCTGAAATAGCAATATTCTGTCTCTTCCTCTGTGCTCTCTCTCACAAAGACATTTTATATTTCTACTGTACTTGTAGCCTTCAACTGAGTTCTTTTTGTCTCTTAATAATTGAGCTAGAGTTCATTGAAACCTTGTCACTATGCAAGATGGTTAATGATTGCGGTGCTCAGGTGCTGTTTCACTTTGGACAGGGCTGTGCTTTAATAGAGAACAGTAGTGGACAGTGAAATTCAGTAATACGCCACACCACATTCTAATGTACTTCATTTATTTCACTAAGCAGTGCAGTAATTTATCTGTGTTTAATGGCATGTCTGGAGTTTGCTGTTATTGCATTAAGGTTCAAATTAGACCAACAGGAGACACCTGACCTCCTGTTCCAAAGAGCAACTGCATTTGCGACGAGACAGCTGGTAAATGTCTGACATGCTTACGCTTGTCCCTCTGCCCTCTCACCTCTGATTTGTAGTCTGAACCCTCCACTTTTTCCTTTCTCATCCATTTTAAGTTTGTTGGGTGACAAAGACAGGAATGAATGAATATAGGTTTATCTTTAGTCTTACTTGTGGCTGGCATTCAAAACATTGTTGGGTGTGTTGGAACCTGTCCGACATTCAGACATATCATGCAAGATTCACTTAATGGGATCCATGTGAATAGGTTTGTTAGTACCAGTAGTGTGTGTTGGGCTGTATGATATGTACAGCAAGAAAAAAAAAAGAAATGTGGTAGAATTTTTTTTTCTGTCTGAGCCTCTGCCATGAGCTCTACCTAAAGACACAGTGGTTCCATGCATTAACTTTAACCATTCCTCAGACTACACGTTCCTCTTTAGATGTATGAAATAGCTGATCTCAGCACATTATATCCTTTCGAGGTCCTCGTCTTACATTTGTAGTCACTTTCTCCTTTCTCTTCATGCTTCTTCCTACCATAAACGGCTTTCAGAGACAGTTTGGTATTATCAGGACAGCTCTTCATTCCCTTTTATACTCTGCCCTGCTTATCCAGCCTCCTTTCTTAAGACTAAAACTAGCAAATGCCAGTTCCTCTGTGGAGAGACTTACTTCTTAAACCATTACCCGTTGAACATCTGTGCTCTAAATGTGTTCTAGTATGTGCACAACTGTTATGAGTAGCAAGTGGGAGGTAGGTTTACAAAGACGAGGTCCAGTCAGACATGTCCTAACCACCTCTCTCCTGTCAGCTGGTCATGGTGGTCTGGCAGACGATTGGAGCAGACTGTGGTAGGCACATACCCAGGCTTTCACTGATAAACCACAGGCTAAATGTAACATTTGGTGTCAGGCACCGGTAAATTCCTCTGACTATTAAGCATTTTGCATTATCTAGCATTCAGCCAGGTAAATCTCATTGGGTTAAATTCTTCTACTATAAAGTGGTGGCGTACAAGGTACAGATTTCAGTTGTAAAAGGCATGGATGCTGTCTACAGTTGTGTACAGTACACCGTGCGGCACAGTAACCCATTTAGAGTTTCAAGTCGCAATTATTAATGCATAATCAGTTTAAATGCATCCGGTGTTCTCTGCATGTCTTGCTGTAGATGCAAGAACTGGAACAGAGAGTGACAGAGGCTGACCAGCGGGCTGAGAATGCAGAGAAACAAGTATGACCCCTTATGCATTTCAACTAGTGCTGATTACTGCTTCTTACTGCTATTTTAATCACTGATTCAGGAGCACTGATTAAAGATATTGCTATTTATTCTGGTATTCAAGGTGCAGATAATGGAAGAGAAGCTTAAATCCGTGAATATGCATCCCAGCGAATCAGAAAGCTCCTTGTACAGGCGATATCAAGAGCTGACCGTTCAGACACGGGAGAAAGATATGGTAGTAAAGAAACTTGAAGCACAGCTGGAAAAGCAGGTATGTAGCGATACTGATCTGAGGGAGACACATAGCCATGTATGTCCATAAAACTCACAGAGTGGGATGATCTGACCTTTTCACATGCCCATAACTGTTTTTCTTTATCTCCAGAATTTGGTTCGAGCACAGGAAGCCAAGATTATAGAGGAGAAAGCGGCCAAAATCAAAGACTGGGTTACTTTTAAGTTACGGGAGGTGAGCTATGAGCTAGGGATAAAAACATTCAACCTAGCACACTTCAATTTGTCCTTTTTGTAAGCAGCATCATAAGTGGAACCTCTTTAGAAAGCTTGCACTATTATCCATTCCTAGATGTAACGAGGAGCTATTTATCAACGACAGTTACTGTGCTACCATTTCTATTAATTTTTTCCATTAATATTTTTCGTTTTCAGATGGAGATGGAGAACCAGCAGTTGAAGATATCTAACCTGAAGCAGGCAGAGCAGATCCTTCTCCTGCAGGACAAACTTCAAAGTAAACCTGCTTCTTTTTTAATTATTCTCCTCCCATTTTTCTCTTTTTTCCAATCATTTATTTTACTTGAATTCTGAATTTCCAACTTTTCTTTTTTTTACCACAGCTGTACTGGAGAGGCCCACATCTCCATGTTCTCCAAAGCCTCTAGTGCTGGATGCCCAGCTGATGTCCACTAGCCCCCTGCACACCCCCAGCTACTTTGGAGCATCCCCTACACAGAATGAGAGCTTGAGGATGACAAGCTCACGCAAGCCTGGGACCAACACTGTCAGAGGCATGTCTTTCCATCCCAATCACAATTTACTGTATAAGACGCATGAAATCATGTGATCTTGGCTTTATCCTGTGTTCTGTCTTTTTAACTAGTGATGATCAATTTGTTGAGAACCTGGTTAATCACTTGGGAATAAATAAGCTTATATTTAGTTTATCATATTATGTGTCTTTATCATAATGGGCAACCTGGTCTACAGATTTTGACTGAATTCTTTTCATTTCTGTTACAGATGGTAAGAGGAAGGCACCGGAGACTTCAGACTGTCAGAATGCATCTGAACACTTGACTCGACACACATTTAGCACAGATAGGGGAGTCACTGCAACTGGAGCGAAGGTAATGGACAGGAGGGAAGGGATGGAACCTTCTGCTGTTATCGCACGGGAGCGAGTGGGAGGTGGAGCTTCAGACAGAGACCACTCCTCTGACGAGCTCAACAGCAAGTTCCGCTTACAGCGCCTTCGCTCCTCTTCATCCTCATCTTCCTCTTCCTCTTCAGCCTATGAGACTTCTGGCCCTCGTAGCTTTGACACACCCACCCCTACACCTAAGAGTCCTCCTCCAGTGGGAGTCTCTCTATGTCAAATGAACCCTGCTCCACTAGCTCTGCCTTCTGGCACCAGTATGACCCTACCCAAGGTCCGAACTCCTCTGACACCTCGTGACAGCATCCAGCTGCTCAAGAAACACCACAGTCAACCACAGCCAGGCATGGAACGCCTCCATCATGTTAACGTCACTATAGACATCGGATCCTCTGCCTCGACACTTGGGGTGGAGGAGACAGACATTGATGAGGGACCTCTAGAAAGCATGGAAGGGGTGGTAGAAGGGCCAACAGAAGAAGCAGGACCCCACGATGGTGTCTCATTTGTGGGGTTGGCAGAGGAACTGGAGATGCTGGATCCAGAGGCTCTAAAACCTCCTACTCCACCTTTGCACCGCTTTCCTTCCTGGGTATGATGCATGGAGGGATGTGTGTCTAAAACAGACTTATTCAGGACTTAGACTGAGTACTTGGCTGTTACTGACTGACCTTTTATGCATGCGTGTGTTCTGTAGGAGAGTCGTATCTATGCAGTTGCAAAGTCTGGTATGAGAGTTTCAGAAGCCAGCCCTGGAGCCAGAAATATGGGGAGAGGTAGGTGAACCAGCAGGAATTTCTGTCTTAAAACCACAAATATTACAAAGAACCATCACTCAATCACCATCCAGTTACCAACAAGTTCACTCAATCACCAGCCAGTCACCACATCTCACTCACAAGATGCACCATCAACAGATAAATATGGTTTAAGAATGTTTCTGTGGTTTTGCTCCACTTGAGCTGTCAGTGAGAGACCAGGACTTGTTTGATGTCACTTCCTCTCACCTGGGGCAACAAACACACCTGGACAGCTGAGACTGCCATTCACTGAAGCTTTGAAAGGCCTTTCGAGCTGTGTCAGGACAGACACTGAGAATGGAATGGCTTCTTATTCATTAACCCTGATGAAAGGACAAAGGCAGTGTGTAATTTGCACTGTGCCTCCCCTTCTCCTTTTTCCTTGACTTAAAGCTTACAGATTCCCAGAGCTGCTCTAGGAGATATACTCTCCCTGGACATCCTGGGTACTCATGAATTGGAAAAATTAATCCATTGCACTTAATGTAGAGCATTTGAATATTAGACTTAATTGTTACATTAAATTAGGTTTATAAATAATGTCAATTAGATAGCATGTCTCCGGTATCTGGGAGAACGACTGTGGAATAGCATTGCCATTTTGGATTTTTTTTCACTCAAATGGTTTTACGTTGTTTGGTCGTATAATCATTAAAAAAAATGTAATACTGAAATTTGCTGCAGTGGTATTCAGATGTCAGCTGTAACTACAGTCTTAATCACTATTCACACAATTTCTGCACATACATGCAGGGTAGAATTTGCATGAAAAGAGATGCGTCCATGAATATACACATTCACATATGTAGGGGCAATGTACATAGCTTATCCACCTACATTCATGTTTTTTGGGAGGAAACTGGAGTCTCCAGAGAAAACCTATGCAAACAAATCTCCATGCAGACAGTAACCCAAACCCAAAATGTAGGACCCTGGAGCTACTATGCTAATATGAGGAACTTTCTCCGCATAAATATTGCCATATATTTTGAACTTATATGTTTAGTGTTTATTTTGAGACAAAAACCTAACTCACTCTGCATATAAGTGATTAACAAATAACTAAATGTAAGTGTAAAGGGGAAGAGAAATGAAACTGAAATATCATCTGGTTACTGGTTGTTCATACATATTGGATAGTTATGGTCAGTAATGTGTCAGCATTGATGCAACTAAGTTGGTTTAGCCACTTGTTTAATCAATCTTTAAATGACTGTGTGTAGATTTGATCAAGTGAGTTTGAAAACCTGTAGTCATTGGTGACAGTCTTCGAGGATAAGATTAGACCTTCCTGTGTAAAACGTCTCTAGTTCATAACATTTTCTTGCTTTCCAGGGGTGTCCATGTCCTCTGAATTAATTATATGAATACTTGCTGCCTTGTATATTGGGTGTATTGCAAAGAAGGGAAGAATACAGCGTAGCAGAATGCACAGAAACAATTGGCCTTAGCGTTAGGTATGACTTGCTAGGCTTTAGTTAAATACTGGATTTAAATGTCCACACAAACATTACCACTGGCTATGGTCATTGTATTAGACATGAGTACTTTCTGGCAAAGTCATAGGTATTACCCTTCATTGTGTATTCTTTGCTAGCTGAATAGAGCTGATCTTGCAAGACATAAGTGTGTATACTAAAATGTTCTGCTATTAGCAGTGTTTTCAGCACCGTGCTTCTGCATGTGATTATTATTCTGCAGTGTCTACCTTCCCCCAGTACCCTGCAGCTGGTCCTTTCACACATCTCATCTACAAGAGTATCAACATCCCAGTATACTCCACACTGAAAGGGGTGAGAAGACAGCTGTACATGATTTTTTTTTTTTTTTTTTTCTTATTGATGCTACTGTTAATGTACTTTGTCACAGAAAATGCTGAAGTGGTTCCATAGTAACATGTAAGCTTCAAATGTTCACTGCTTTGTTGACTGCCCTGGCTGTGTTTGCAGAAAGCCATACAGATCAGCAGCGCTCCTCTGCCTGATGAAGACTCGGGCTCGGAGGATGACAGCAGCTCACTGGCCAGCCTGCGCACCTCAACAGTGGGCACAGAGAAGAAGGGCAGTTCCCCAGGCAGCCCTCGAGCTGTAAAGAGAGGTTAAGAAACAACAAACAAGTTATTTCTTCTAAATACCTTTAACTATTTAATGCACCTTTTAAGCTACAAAGGAGAAAGATAAACAATGCACCTAAATGTAACATCATGTCTCTTCAGTGGTAAAAATATTATGACCGCCACAGCAGCACTGGTGATATATCTATATATAGTTTTTTCAAAGATTTTCTTCTTCTTCTTCCATGTTCACCAATTTTTTGTTGATGATATCATATACTTAGAGTTCACCAATCCACATGAAACTTGGTATGGTTGTCTGATATGGAATATAAGGTTGTTGCCCTTCGTGCTAGTGCCCCCTGAAGTGGAATAGACTCAAAGCACTTGCTGGGCAATATCTTGGAAACTATTTTGCCCAAAGTTATGAAGTTTTTATGGCCTCTATGAGATACATTACCCTGTCTCCTTATATTCCATTTGTGGAGTAGTGCTACCTAGTGATTAATGTTCAAAGCAAAAATCTAGCAGTTCACTAGCCAATATCGTGTGATGTAAAGGCTCAAGGGTCATGAAATTTCATACCTCGCAAGAGTAGTGCATTCTTTAGACGCATACCAAATTTCAGGAAATTTCATTCATAGGGGCCACTGCAGCTGACACATTTCCATATCTCAAGAACTGCTTAAGCTACCATTTTGAAATTTCACACCCTGTATCACTACAACATTTTTTAGATGCACACCAAACTTCATGTAATTTCATCCCTTAGGGATACTGCTATATGGTACGTCACTTTTAGTATCCTGACTCCTCAGGGAGTGGATTTACTCCTCAAGTGTCTCCATGCCTTAAGACCTAGCCTTTCAGACAGTGTCTAGGATACTTTAGCTTCTACTCTTCAACTTTTTCGCTTACATGTTTGTATTGGATAAGATTAGACATTCGTGTGGTAAATTGTCTCTCATTCATGACCTTTTCTTGCTTTCTAGGAGTGTCCATGTCCTCTATCAGCTCAGAGAGTGATTATGCCATCCCTCCAGATGCCTACTCACTGGACAGTGACTACTCTGAGCCAGAGCAGAAAGTACAGCGTACTTCATCCTACTCCTGTGAAAGTGTTGGACCTGTATGTATAACACCAGTAATTCCCTCAGTCTCATCCTTCCACTTTACTTTCTACTTCTTGTTTTCAGTATCAAATTTTTCTTCTTCTGGGCTTTGCTGGCCTTGATTTGCTAGCTTTTTTTTTTTTTTAGATTCTTTACCATATTTACACTATCCAGGGATGTAGTCATGTAGTGTGCTAATAAGCTAATGTTGTCTGAGGCATTAATGTATGTGTTTCTGTAGGAGACTCTGGAGAAATCTGGCTACCTACTGAAGATGGGAAGCCAGGTGAAGGCATGGAAAAGGCGCTGGTTCATTCTGAGGAATGGAGAGATCCTGTATTATAAATCACCAGTGAGTACATGGGTGAAACTAATTAACACTGTGCCAGCTTATGAGAAATCATTAGCTTTGTATCTGGGAGAGAGGATGATGACATGCTGGGAGAGACTGAAATAGCACAGGCTGGTTATTGATCCCTTTTAGAAAGGCTTCTCAAGCTTAAGGAAGAATGGATAATGACTGTGGAGGGAAGGGGATTGAGATATAAAAGTCAATCTTTGAAAACAGAAGTATCTGAATGTGCTGCCCAACTCTGCAGCAGTCCGCCAGCAGTGATGTATAAAAGGTATGGGAATTGGCAGGAGCTACAGCACGGCTTCTGCAATGGGATGAGCTGTTTGAGATGCAATGCTGAACAGTAGCGACTAAACAAATTGTAGATGGGTGTAGTATAGTGCCCTTCAGATTTACTGACACCCCTTATGAAACTGAGCTAAAAATTAATATACTATACAAAGAATAACACATGCAGTAAGTAGTATTTTGAGCTCAGTTTTATGTCTTATTTGTAAATATATTATTTCATGAATGCTACTGTAAATTTCAGTAACACCAAAACAATTACTACACTTAAATAAATTCTGGCCCACATCTAATGTACCTTTTATTTATTAATTTTTCTTGCATAATCTATTCTCAGTACTCAAGTATAGAAATAAATGGGAATATACAGTATTATGGCATATTTGTATGATTAAAATAAAATAATGTTATACATTGAAGTACCAGAAAAACTGGTATACCAGTTAATACTTGCTAGGTCCCCCTTGGGATCTTGGATGGAACATTGCACAGTCTTCACGCTTATGCTTGTTGACGCTCCAGTATTGAATTCCGATGTTACTTGATGTAGTTTTGCCAATCACGTGAAACGATTCTTGCCAGCCGAAGCTGGTCACGTTCACCCAGAGTCTTTTTGCAGCCACACTACTGTCATAAGTTTGAGGTTTTGCTGGAATTCTTGTAGTCACGGTACACCCTTGAAATGCTCATACATGAAAATCCAAACTTTTCTTCTATCTCCGAAATGCTATGACATATCTCACGAGCTCCGACTATTAAAGCACGTGGAAAAATCACAAAATCGCGATAACTTGCCACAGCAGAAACAGCTATAGAAGCTTCCATAGATGTATGTGACTTAATATACGCACTGGCGGACACAACCAATGATGTGATAGGAACAGTTTTTCTGGTACTTCAGTGTATTGTGGCATATTTGTATGATTAAAATAAAATAATGTTATATATTGTTATTATATTTGATTGCATTATAAAGCGTAGCTGTAATACACGTTTTCTGTGATATTATAACATATAGTCAGTGTATTTATCCATATGTCATTTTTAGTGTTGTTTAGTTGTTTAGTGGTTGTGTAAGTATATTGCAGAAGTGATTATATCTGCTTTGGTTATGCTGCATTTTCAGAGTGACGTGATCCGGAAGCCTCAGGGTCAGATTGAACTCAACTCTTCATGTCGGATAGCCCGTGGAGAGGGAGCGCAGACATTCCAGGTAAGACACACACATACACACACACACACACAATGCATTATGTCTCTAGAGCCCCTTAAACAAATCGATCAACTGTGAGCTTCCCATCACAGCCTGCTGTAGGTAGTCTGACTGCTTGATGTCTTAATCTCTCTTTGAACAGCACTCTGTCACAGAAATTAATGTTTAGCTTTTCTGTGTTTACATTACTGGGTTACCAAAATTGCAGTAGTAGCAGTTTCATGTAATTCCCTTTAGTCACTATGCTTTAAAGATCTTATTGTTCTATCTATGGAAAATCCCCTTTCTAATGTAAGCCTCAGTAACAGTATGTTTTTTGTTTAATTCTTACCTTAAAATCAAATTTGTGTGTAACAGTTAATCACAGAGAAGAAGACATTTTACCTAACCGCAGACTCTCCCAACATCCTGGAGGAATGGATCCGAGTTCTCCAGAACATTCTTAAAGTCCAGGCCACTGGGCCTTTCTCGACAGAGATACAAGCCAAGCCTACAGTGCGTGGCTGGCTGACTAAGGTGAGACATTCAGACAGTGTTTTCGCTATACCCTGTGATTGTACAAACGAACCCTGGAGTTTCCGGAAAGGTCTGCAGTGCCAGTGCTCAATAACAGGGCTGTAAGGATATACACCATAAAACACTTGAAAGCCTTATTTTTATTCACCTGAAACAGCTGTTCGAAAGCATTTTGTCTTCTGTAAGGCTACATACTAATGTACATGACTGTTATTAAATAGGATTTGTCAGGATGCCAGTGGCTGTGATTAGGAGCGTGTGTATGTGCGTGTGTACGGATGAGGTAAGGTTAAGAGTCTCTGGGCTCGATTGCTGGGTGACTATCACATGTTGAGACAGACCTGAGGTCAGCATGCCCGGAATTATTCTCAGCCCCTAGAGCTTGACGTGGGCCAAATGTCCCCACAAGAACAGGAATATCTGACAGTTTTGATTGCGGAGCACGGTTGATGTATTTCCAGCATCTGAATGACAGCTCAGGCTCAGGCTGTACTGTAAGTGTTCTGCCTATGTGAGTGTTTTTGACGCTTATGGTTTAACTGTTACTGTAGAATTCACTGCTGCAGCTATTCTGGTTGTTGACACCCTTGTGAAATAACCACTGCACTTCCCTACATTTATGGATCTGTTTCTCTTACTTCTTTTGCCTTCTTTGTGTTTCTCTGTCACATAGGTCAAGCATGGCCATTCGAAGCTTGTGTGGTGCACCCTAATAGGAAAGATTTTCTACTACTTCCGCAACCAAGATGACAAGGTGGACTATACAATACTAAGAATTATATCCATTTTCCCCAATAGTAAGAATTATATACATTTTGAGGTGTGTGTATGTGTCAGCTCCCATTAGGCCAGCTCCATGTGAGAGAGGCACGGGTCGAGGAGGTGGACAGGTCATGTGACTCCGATGAGGACTACGAAGCAGGAGGACGCGGCTTTCTCTCTTCTCACTGCACGTTAGTGGTCCATCCAAAAGAGCAAAGCCCCACGTACTTGCTCATTGGCACCAAGCAAGAAAAGGTTATGCTCATAAAACTGAATCCAAATCAAATTTTATTAAGAACTGGCGTTTACATGGTTATACATGTGTTATAAAGGGCTTGTTGATTTTTAATAAATAATGAATGTGAGCCAGTTGCCTAAGTCAGGTTTATAGGTGTTTTATTGTTTAGGCTACAAACTAAGAAGAGAGTTCTAAGGATAAAAAACAGATTATGTTTAAGTTTGTTTTTCTGGTAGGTTTTTTTTAAAACAACCTTTGACGTGTGAATTCTTCGCTCTGGTCATATTATGCACAATGTGTAAGTTCATCAGTGTAAATCAGTGAAATGACAAAATTCAAGTTTTCCCATTACGACAGTTTAATAACTTTTAACTACCTTTTTGCCCAGCCCTATTTTTTTGTCAGTCTGACCGTGCATACATGTCTGAGGAAAAATTATCCAACATCCTCCCATGTGTAACCTTATGAATGAGCAAAATCACTGAGCAAGCCCTTTTTTTCCTATCCAGTCTTACAAACACCCAGCGGAGAACAGCAAGTCCCAATTGAAGATGCTTTATCAAAAACAAATATGCTCTATAATAGAATTATAATGCATTGTGATTTCTCTTTCTTTAAATGTGTCATTTTTGCTTTCTCCTAGGATACCTGGCTGTACCATCTGACTGTAGCAGCAGGAAACTCTGCTAGCCTGAAAGTGGCCACGGACTATGAGCAGCTGATTGGAAAACTGCTAGATGTGGATGGAGATCCAGGTGAGTTTTTGTTTTCAAATAACGTTTCTATACTACTAAAGAAGGCACAGACTTCTTTCTGGTGTACAGTACGATCAAATGGATAGGTTGGAAGTGTAAAATTGTTTTAAATCAAGGCTGAGATTTCCAGAAGCTTCCTCCAGATGTAAGATAACACTAATGGCAATTACTGAAGGTTTGAAGTCTTCTGTAATTCCATTTAAATTTGTAACTGAATCTGTTAATGCTATCTGTGTGTGTGTGTGTGTGTGTGTGTGTGTGTGTGTGTGTGTGTGTGTGTGTGTGTGTGTGTGTGTGTGTGT
>JAOVVH010000002.1:11715353-11725921 GCA_028566435.1 Scorpiodoras heckelii
TTGGACTGTGGGAGGAAACCGGAGTACCCGGAGGAAACCCACGCAAGCACGGGGAGAACATGCAAACTCCACACAGACGGCCCGGACCGGGAATCGAACCCGGATCGTCTTGCTGTGAGGCGACACTGCTGACCACTACACCACCATGCCGCCTGTGTGTGTGAAAATCTTATTATAAAGAAATGAAGACAGTTCCAAGGGGTTCACAAACTTTCAAGCACCACTGTACCAGAGCTGGTTGTGGAATAGTTAAATCAGGCTAACATTAAGCTTTTGGAATGGCCTTCTCAAAGTCCCGACCTCAACCCTATTGAAAATATGTGGACTCTTCTTAAAAGTCTGCTCTGTACCCAGAAACCAAAAATTTTAACTGAACTTGTTGATTGCTACTAAAAGCAACTGGTCAAGGTCTAATTTGCTAAGGGACATTTAACCAAATATTAGGTTTGCTGTATGTATATTTTTGACCATGTGTTGTTTTCAGAAAGCCCCTCAAAGATTAAAACATGTGCACCAAATTCTTGTTTTCTATGTTTTATACACACATGTTCATTAATAAGACCTTAAACCATTACTCTGTAAATTATTACTTGTCATTCAAAATTGTGATATTTATGTACTGTATTTCTGTAGTCTCCAATGCTGTCTACTACAAATGACCAGAGAGGTCATGTATTTATTTAAAGCTAAGGCATTATATAAGCAGTTGTTATGTAAGGCTGTTCCTACCTTGGGTGTCCTGGTGTCCTCTGTGAACTCTACAACTGTAGTCATATTTAATGGTCAACTGGGACTGGATTTCTGTCTTTCTGCGGTCAGTTCGTAGGGTTTAATAGGCTGCCTAGTGCGGTCATTTCTCTTCCTGTAGAGTAAACGCTGTGTGTTCCTCAGCGTCCTGAGTCCAACTCTCCATTAAAGGGACTGGAGAGGAAGCAGAGTTCAGTTGTCTCTCAACTCAAGGCAGTTTGGATGCCTGTGTGTGTGTGTGTGTGTGTGTGTGTGTGTGTGTGTGTGTGTGTGTGTGTGTGTATATATGTCTGTCTGTGTGTGTACTCTTACTTCGACCTTTGGAGGGATGTAAGCATTTGTTACTGACACTTCATTTATTCAAATCAAACTGCTTAGCAGGTCTTTATTATTATTTATGTTATTTAAAGCAAGGGAATTTAAAATATAATCCACAAAGATTTTTATTCCCTGTTCTAATAATCTCTAATGTTATGTTTGTGAGTTTCAGTCATACACCACCAGGGGGAAGCATTATACCTTTTTACCCAAGCCCACATTTTCAGCCAGCAAGCTTCACTCTCATTTGGGAAATAAACAAAGACCCTGTAAAGGTTTTATATGGGAATAATACTGAGTGCACCTTTAGGCTAGTGCTATTTCAGTATTGAACGTTAATCAACATCTGTCAGCCTGTAGATCTGCTTCTGATCTGTTTTTGGATTTAAACTAAAACTAAAATTATTAATATATTCTTTATGTGTTGCTTTATTTATCTCTTTATCCAACCACATAATATGCTAATATGACAAACATGAAATATGTCCATTTTATTTCATTTATTCATTTATTTTTATTCACCCATTAATAGATTTTTTTATTGTAAAAATCCTGGATCACAATTGTACTAATTCAGATTGTTTAAAAAGCACTAAACCATTTTAAATAATATGCAAAACTTCTTGAGTTTTTTTCTGTTCTTTTTTTTTTTGGTAGAATCTTTTTAGGGTGGAGCTAGTCTTTTTTTTTTTTTTTTGCCTTTAAAGAAAAGTTTCTATTGAGTCATTTATCTCAGTTATTACCGAATTGTCACGATAAAAAAACCTGTCAGATTTTACCTTAAGTGTTTTGGTAGTCATTTCCTCCCTACTTCCATGTTGCTCTGTGTAATTTGGTAAGATTTGCGCAGAAATGTTTAAGTTATGATTAGCTTCTTTGTAAACGTATCCGCCGAGTGCAAATGGAGTGTGTCGGGAAAAGACAGACAGCCTAAGTATGATTGAACTCAGTCCACTTCTGTGCAAGCCAACTGTCAGGCCCTCACTTAAAATGCACTCAGAGCTTACTAATTTTAATGGTCTTAAACTGTGTAATGAGCTTAAGGGAACACAGATCAAATAAATCAGTTTGTTCGGATTAAGGAAGAAGAAAAGAAACAACAGAATGAAGATCAAATAAATAGATGCATAGTGAAAGAGTGACTTGGGCAAGGTTATTCCCTGCCTTGAGATATCTGATACAAATGAGCGTTTCCTCTCGGAGGCACAATTGGCTGCCATAATCAGAGTTCAATTAGGCCTAATATTTATTTCCAGAAACACTTGTACATATTTCGGCAAAGCTTTGATTGAACTCCCTGTGGACATGCTGTAGACAGATGTTTAGATGATCTCATGTTTGAAGTAATGTTGATTTTGGAAGGTTACTTCACTGTATCTGCTCGAAATCTACCCCTTCTGTGTCAGTTTGGGATTGTCCTTTATGCATGTACTTTGGTTTACTAAGAAGCTAACATTAGTTTTACTGGAGGCTACTGTTTTATTTAGTGTAAAAGTTAAGCTGCTTAGATTTATGCTTTTTAAATTTTTCATGAAAATGTTTCATTCCTACAACAGGCTACTGTTCTAATATGAATATTTGACTATGAATGTATGAATGCATGAAAGCATGACGTTTTTTTCTATGCCTAATTCATCAGAATTTAAATATTTGCACTTTTTCCCCCATTCATTAAAACCCCATACTTTGGGTTTGAGTAAGATCTCTAGTAAACCACAGCAAACATTACAAAAACAAACAGAGGAGATTTATTGAGCACTAAGACTAATTATGCATGAGGAAATGTGCAGGATCATAATGTCACAAGAAATCAGTTGACTGCAGCCAGGCATGAATTACAATGGGAAAACATGAAGTAAGCACTCAGCCTCGACAACACACACACACACACACACACATAGAGCTTTCCTATAGGTACTATCGCAGAAGGAGGGAATGGAGCTGATCAGATATGGGCCGTTTGAGTCATTGTAAGCACTACGTGAAGTGGCTCTGGTGTTTTCCCTTTCGCATTCTGCACAAAGGATTCATGATAAATCCCAGAGTACCTTGTAAGACTTGTAGGACCCAGCGCTTTGGTGGCCGATTAGGTGGGACTACTGTTTAACTACTTGAAGTGTGTGCTGCTTTTGGGGAATCAGCTCCGGGTCAGAGATGGGCCTCTGTTCTGAGCTGATGGAGTTTTTTTGTCTGCCTGTGTTATGTATGAGCTGAGCAGCAGCTCCTGACGTTATCTTAATCACTTGATTTATAACACTGACTAAGCCGGGGACCAGGACCGGCAGCTGTGGGAGAAGTTTTTGCTGTAATTTTTGTGTAACACACACACACACACACACACACACACATGCATAACAAACATATTGCTGTAAGCGATAAAGATAATTGCGTTGTTACTGTAATAGTAGAATCAGCAGTTTAATTATGATTGTTCAACATGGGCGGCGATCTCTGGGCCATTACACACTCTCATCTAAAGGCAGCAATTATTAAAATGACTCTATTTGTGATTTTGAGGGAAGAAAAGGATGACAGCTTGCATCAGAAACATTCACTGTTTTATCACTAATTACCCAATCATACTGAATCCTACTTTCCCATATCCTCTCCATTATTTTGAATATATTTTTTTAAATTTTTTTTTTTTATGTCAGTACCATACCCTTGAAATAATTGTATGCCATGCACGGAACACAAATCCCATCCTGGTCCCATCTTTCCCAACAGATAAAATGACATAAAATTGCACAGGTCTCAAGAAAATCAACTTCAAGGATTCACGGATCACTGAAAAAAAAAAAAAAGTCATTTCAAACAGGATGCTATTCAATGGTAGCCCCAAGCTTAGGTATACACGGCGTAATGCAGCACATGGCAGCAATAACATAACTGGCTAGAAGATCAGCTGAACAAGCTATGCCTAATTGAGCGCTTCGTCTAAGTAGTCAAGGGCCATCATCTGAATAACCCTGTAAGAAAACGAAACTGTATTGCCTGTTCTGTGTGTGTGTGTGTGTGTGTGTGTGTCAGTCTGTATGTGCGTGAGTCTGTGTGTTTGCGTGCAAGCGTTCACTTTTTTGTAAGGCTTGGGTGTCCTGTTGGCTGTTTCCAAATGTCATAATTAAGCACAGAAGGACCTTTTGGCTGGAGAACCTTTTGATTGTACAGAATTATCGCAAGACTATACAGATGTAAAAAGGACCACATGAACTTGATTTTCCGTCCTAGAGCCAGCTCTGAAAATAAAATCATATCCCATTTTACGAAGTATGTCCGCTTTTTGGATAAAAGCGGATTTTGGCATTTGCACTGCAAATAATACTTTTTTTTTTTTTTCTTGATCTCAGTAGACTGTGCTGTGATGCCCTTTGACTCCAACATCAATTGAAAATCTTCTTTGCCTCCGAGTGAGTGAGATTTACTGCTGTTTTATATTCTGCCATTCACTGTCCAGAAACTGCGGGTGAATCTGCCCTTATAATACCGCATTGCCATTTTCGTAGGCTTCTATTTTCTTTTTGAGAAACCAGAATGGAGCAGCTCTTAATGAGGGAGAGAAGAAGCATTGCTCTAATATAAACATCATGGACAGGACGGAGGGAAGGTTAACTGAATCTAATTTGAGAATCAAGTCTGTAGAAAATTACAAACCTGATGACTTTTCAGAAAAAAAGGTTTGCATTATAAATAAACATAATAACTACTGTCAAAAAAAGGGCTTGTGAAGAAAGAACCGTTGCTTTACAAGAATGTGTGTGTGTGTGTGTGTGTGTGTGTGTGTGTGTGTGCATTTCTGAGGACACACAAATGTGTTTGTACCTCAGGACGATCGCCACTCATCCTTCTCTTCCTTAGGAGAGGAAAAATGACTTACACCTACGTTGCTATGTCTAGATGAAGGGCACAAGTGCTATTGCTGCACATGGATTTGGATTTTTTTTAATCCGATGCCAGCCCCCCACCACCCCCCACCCTTCACCCCCCTTTTTGTGCTTCAGGGTCTCTGAGAGTGAAATGTCCTCTTCATGGTTGCTCATGCTGTTGTGCTCTTAATTAGGCAGTCTGAAATTTATACACACTTTAGATGATTTCTGATTTTAATTTAGCCAAAGGGTGACTTTCCTTAAGAGTGGGACGTTAGCAGAGAATTTTGCTAATGAGAACCAAAGCTGAGAAGACAGGCTCGGTCTAAATTAGTTTACAGTTTTATTATCCTTTCAAAAGAAGAGAGTCATACAATAAAATTGAGGCAGACACAAATGTCAAAATCGGGATCAAGTGAGAGAAGGACGCAGGGGGAAACGCAGCAATTCCTTTTATTATGTTTGAAATATGGGAAATTATACAGTGGAATCAAGCTATAAAAATTACATTGGGTCATGGAAAAGTGCACAGTCATTACGTCTAGGATTCCTATTTGCTCATGCTTACCACTGGCACTGGGTGGGTCCTAACACGCCACAGGAAGGGGATAATAGACCGGCTTTCATGCTTTCTTGTTCACAAATCTGCATTGGCTGCCTGACACGTTATTCTTCCAGGAGAGAGCTGTGTGAGATAAAAATCTGCAGAATGACTTCAGCCTGAAAACAATGGGCTAAAGTTGTGCTGTCGGAAACAGTTTAAATAGATTTCATGCTTGGTCAAGTCTACATAGCAATTTCAAACCATCTAAGATCATTTGGAGCTAGTACGCTAATACATTTAGGGAACATTATTGATCTGAAGGATGTTATGGGATTATTGATACTTTAAAGATATATGGAGTTGATTTAAAATCTGTTATGAGGCAGAAAATAAGTTCCTAATGTTCATTTTTCTATACATTTTTAAAAGTTTTCTTAGTGTGAGGTTCATAAATATAAATTGTTCTATATTTGAATTTCTATACAGAAGCCATAAGAGCACTGCTTAGGAAAGGATGCACACTCAGATTTAGAGACTCTGTTTAGATAATAATCTTTTAGACTGATGCATTTTTATTTTAAACATCATGGCATTTGCGTTGTTGCTGTCTTTCTTATTTAAAATATATTTTTTGTCTGTTGTCTCACTGTAGCTGGAACTTTTTGTCTAGAGGGCAGTAGAGAGCTATGGTGGTGTTTCAGTCTCTGCTCTTCCTTTCAAACTTTACAAATCTTTCACATGGGGATGACATTAAAAGTGAGGGGGTGATGGTGGAGTGGGGATGGGGATGGGGAGGTTCGCAGTGATTGCCCCAGAGCAAAAAAATTAGAAAAACTTCCTGTGGTGAATATTTATCTAGCGGTACATGATAGGCCCACTCATAATAATACGAGAGAATAGAGATGCTACAATCTATCAGGAAACTATTAAGCTAATTGCATTTGTATGAGCAAATTATTTCGATAAAGCACTGAAAAGCCTAATGGTTCCTTGCTGTTGCCATTTGTCCCACGCTAATCAATGCCGAGGGACTGCTTCCTGCATACGAAATTTCTTTTCTGTGAATGCAGGTGATGAATTCCATGATTTCATTGAAAGGCTTTAGTTCAGATATTTTAAAAAGTACAAAACCCAGGTAGTCGTTTTGATTCAGTGCTTTTAGATATTTGATTTCACAGCTGTTTGATTGGAATAGCGACTCGTTTCATGGGCGAAAAAATCAGTCAACGTGGCAGTGCCTTGTCTTGACTACACTGTGGTAAAGTACACTGACATTTCGTGTGTGTATCGAGTGTGGTCACAGCCGCAAGCTCGAGCACTTAAAAAACAGAAATATTTCTGACAGACAAAGGAGAAAAATGGCAGGTGTCTCTATCCTTCACTGGATTTTGCAGAATGAAGCGTTCACTCGAAGAGTAGTGGAGCGCAGAGCAGAGCAGACCACACATGGCGAGAGTCTTGGGACTTTGTTTCTGTTTTGAAGTGCAGATCAGGGAAAGGTTAAGTTATCAGACCGCTGACACAGACTGCACTCTGTGGTGGAGGCCTGCGATGAGATATGACAGATGCTTTCTCGATAAACGCTCTCTGGCAGAAAAAAGATCTCCATAGAGCAGAACGAGAGGAATGGACATTGAGACAAATGTCTACAAATGGAAAAACAAACCACTGCTCTCTTTGAAATGTTTCTCTGACTTAACTGTATGAATGTATGTAGGACTTGATTCATATTTACTACTATATGACCAATGGGAGGAAAAGATTTACATTAACCATGGTCTGGTTTTGTTCCTGCATTGGGTTGCACACTATGTCTTAGCAGGTGTGTGTTTTTGGAGGGTGGTGGGTGCCATCTAATAGTTTTGGATCATTTTGGCATATCCCCATCAGAAAATGTGTTTTATTCTATTTTATTTGAAAGGGTTTGATATAGTAATATATAATAATATATAATAATTAATAATTATGTCCTCATTCAGATAATAAAACAAATGAACAAGTCTGTGTGTGTGTGTGTGTGTGTGTGTGTGTGTGTGTGTGTGTGTGTACCATGCTTTTATATCTTCATAGGGACTAATTGTCTACAAGGACAGGAGTATCTGATATTTTTGACTTTATGGGGACATTTTGCTGGTCCCCATAAGGAAACTGGGCGTTTTTTGTTGTAGCTTTTAACAAAAATGAAAAAAAAGAGCCTAAAAGTTGTGTTCTCATTACTGAGGTTAAGCTTAAGGTTAGCAGTAATTAGCTGCAGTAATTATGTCAGTGGAAAGTCCTCACAAGAATAGCAATACAAACGTATAAACGTGTGTGTGTGTGTGTTTGTGTTTGTGTGTGAGCATGTTTTTATATTTTCCCCAAATATCTCCATGAAGATAGGAATATCTGATCATTATGACCTTTGGCTGGCTCCCATGAAGCAAGTGGTTTTTTTTTTTTAATAGATTTGTTTAACAAATTTTTTTTTGAATATTATTATGCCTAGGCTCAGCTTTAGGCATAGTATTCATTGGCTACATTAATAATTATGTCAGTGGTCCTCACAAGCATAACAAGACAAAACTGTGTGTGTGTGTGTGTGTGTGTGTGTGTGTGTGTGTGTGTGTGTGTGTGTTTGTGTGTGCTTTGAACATCTGGGTTAGAGCAGAGGAGATGAGATCAAAGATATATCTCTTTGTCTGTAACCACTTGTTCCTCTGTGCGAGCCCATCACCTGGTGGAAGGCTCTCTCATGCGTGCCGGAGCTCTGGGGTGCTTTTGCAAATGGCCTTCTCCGCTGCACTCGGCTGAATGGATGGTGCCCAAGGGGCAATTTGCAGCAGCCACCAATTTATCAGCTCACATCCAGACCAATGCGGGCTGACACTGCCCGTGCTTTCCTTGTTTGTCCCCCTTCATGTTTATAAATGGCCTTGGGTGGCTGGTGAGGCTTGCTGTAGAGGAAATGTCTTACTGTGATTATATGCAGGTCGCTGCAGTTTTCTTGGGTCTGTTTGTGTTTTGATTGCTTGAGGAAATGTTTTGTTTGGTAATTTTTTTTCCTCATCCCACCCACTCTCACATTTAATTCCATTTATGTTATTTATATCCAAGCAGAAAATTGTAATAGATGTGTACAGCCTGTTTAATAATAATAATAATAATAATAATAATAATAATAATAATAATAATAATTAGAAGCAGAAGAAGTAGAAGTAGAAGTCGAAGGCAAAACGAAGAAAAGTACTGTGCGGTAAAATGATGAATCCTAAATGCCTTTAATAGCTAAATAGAGAGAAGGGAAATTAGCCAAAAACGGCTGGAAGAGCGACAAAGTCATTTTCTAAGCCAAACCTCCTGGTGCTGGTGCAGCGATGGCCAGTTGCTTGTGGGAAACAGTCTGTGGGGAAGTGGACTAGGTTTTGTTTTCTTTCATTGGGAATCTCAGTCTCTGAGAACTCCACCAGATGAGCAGCACCTGAGCCCCAAATTCCCTCCCCAAGAGTCTGTTCTGACCATCTGTACATCAATCACAATCAGTTCTGTGTAAAGATTTCCAAGATTATACATTTCCAGGATCATAAGAAAATCATTCATTTAGTTCATACTATAATATCAGCGTTTATCAGTTAAATATGTGTAGTAGCATTTTTATTTGGTTGATTTGCAAAGAATAATATGGGATTGGAGTGCATCTGCAGGTTGACATGCTTTATATTTCACACGCCTGTTGTGCAGGTTCCACAGAACGTGGGTTGGTTATATTATGGCTTTTCATAGTTCTTCAGTTTGTGATCAGATAAGAAAAAGCCACAGTTCCCACATATTTTTGCCATCCAATGAGCGAGTGAGTGAGAATGAGAGTGATAGAGGGGATGAGGGTGGCAGTGAGGGGAAATGAAGGATGAGATTAAGGATGTTAGTGGAGATGTGTAAAATAAAGGGGGCAATTGTGAGTGTTAGTAAAGCAGTGATCTCAGAGCAATGATGGAGAAGTGAGTTTTCACTCAGGTTGCAGTGATGACATGTGAATGGGTGACGCATCAATGGCAGAGCAGGTCTAAACTTTATAAACCAGAAGCTCTCCGAAGTTAAATATCTCATAAATGCTATCAATCATCATGGGCACTCAACTGAAAGATGTGGCTTTGAAATGTGAAGAAAGCCGGCATGAAAAATGGAGCGGTGAGAGGAAAAGTGAGAGTGAAACGAGCATTTTGCGTGTGGGTAAATCAAGCGCCGTTCCGTCTGAAGCATGAGCTGCCTAAACGACAGAACCAATCCATTTATTAGTCATGCTAGAAGAACAGATTATTTTCCCCTTCCTCGTTATTTCACATCGTACTAATCTGCATGTAATTTCTCTAAGTCAAAAACAGTCTGAGAATGAACAAGGCTTATATTTACCTTCACAACTGAATGAAAATCAGTGCTGGCCAAAAACCAGGAATAGCTAATGAGCAAACAGCACATGACATCATGCTGCTGTTGTGAGAGAATTAACTTGATTAGAAAAATTCTCCACTCTCACCTTGGCAAGAAAGCTCACATTTCCACTAAACGGTCGTTAGCGGAGCAACCTGGATTTGTTTTGAGGCCCTCCCTCCATCCACACTATTTATAGTGTTTTTAATGCAGAAGAAATCACTTTGGGTGGGAGAGAAAAAAAAGAGCAATTTGTCATTTTGTGAGGCTCCATTGCAGTTTTTTTAGGTTTCTGAACATATCTCACTCTTAACGTTTGCATAGTCTGTTTTTGGCTGAGATGAGTGAGGTTTGCCATCAGGCCTCTAAAACAACAAGTTCTTCCTGCCAAACTTCCTAGTCAATTAGTCAAGCATTTCAAATACTACATAACATCAAAAAGGAAAGGGAACATTGAAACGTGCTCAATGAGGTGGGACATTTGCAAAGTTTAAATGCACAGGTACACAAACACTCGACATGTCGCTTGAATTGGGTTGCAATCATAATCATGATTTTTTTTTTTGCCATATTTAGTTTCAACTTCAGCTGGTTTAAACCTACTGTGATATGGTGTACATACATACATACACACACACACACACACACACACACACACACACACACACACACACACACACACACACACACAC
>JAOVVH010000002.1:11803609-11822607 GCA_028566435.1 Scorpiodoras heckelii
ATATACTTGTCAGAACAGCAGGCGAGAGATACATATTATTTTAAAACTTGATTTGGAAACCTGCAAAAATAAATGGAAATCAATTTTACATTATGTAATGTTTATGTTATGTAAATCGAGAAGTTCTTTATGGTCAGTGTTCTCTGGTCTGCCCTCTAGTGGAAGCCTCCAGTAAAACGCATAACACATAGGCAAGTATGTGAACAGTTACTTACCTTGATGGTGCAGCTAGTTGTCTATGCAACCACATGGCGAACCAGCAAGTATATCACTAGCCTTACACACCGCAAAGTGGTACGTCTAATTAAATGTTTTTAATTGAGAGATGTTGGAAATAACTTTTCCTAGTAACAGGAGAAGGTTAAAGTCTTCTCGTCTACTCAGCTCTACTCTTCTTAACTACTCTACTTAGGCACTTGTAGCACACCGCTTACTTATGTTTTACTGTTACTATTAGCACCATGAGTCTTTTATCCATAGACTTAATAAATTTACCTTGCAAGTGTGTCTGCCTTTAATAAACCACTCATTTAGTCTCTCATTAGGATCTGAGAGCGAGCAGTTAATAAACCCCACTAAGATGTAAGCTTTGTAATTAATTGCTGTTCTGTATCATTTTCTTTAGTCTGTGGCAATAATTAATGATTAGTGTTTAAATAAAATATGAGAAATTCCTGGTGTTCGAAAACTTTTGCCTGGCAGTTTACAGTACATGTCCTTCCTTTTGTTCTATCCAGGAATCTTACTAAACTCAAACATTTCTCTGTGCCCACAGTGGTGGTGTTGCAGACAGTGAGAGAGGAGTTTCCTGTGCTCAGGCTTGTCCTGACATTAAGAAAACAGAGTCAGGTTTCAACTGCAGAAATGTATATATGTGCTGTCTAAACAGGGACTGCATATCAGTCTGCTGGAGAAGAGTGAGAGAGAATATTTGGATTTCTGGAGCACATTGCAGTTTGCTCTGGTGTTGATTACAAACTGTTAACAGTAGTGTGTTTACGGAGACTGTAAATAAATTCCTGGCTATGAATATTCATATGAACTACCATTAAGAGTGTTGGCAATTGCATTGGGAACAATCAAAAAATGCATTTCCTTTTACACATGCTGAAGTATATTCAGAGATTCCTAATAGTTATTATTAGATTATTTTCACATGTACTCCCTGTAGTGTAACCTAACCCGTAAACATTATTTTAACAGTTAGTGTTTATTTATCAATTAGTTTTTCTTCATTATACTATCTCACCTGGTTATAACTTTGCTGTACATGTAAAGTCTGATGTGGGTTTGTTTTCACCTCCATAATTAATGTACTTTTCATGAAGTGTGTTGTTATTTCAGTTAAGTGTGTTTGTAAATGCAACTAAATTGAAATCTTTAGAGCTGCTTTTTTTCTGTCCACTATTTCCACTTTGCAGAGCAGTTTTTGCTTGTTGAAGCTTATAGACCAGTTGAACCTGTTTCGAGGCAGAAAACAATTGCTTTGAAACAAACAGACAAGAACAGTTGAAGCTCTGACAAGATAATCAGCAGTATGTGTCAGCAATGATAGGGGCGGTTTTCCATAGAAGTGGCGCAATGAAACTTACTACCGTGCTACTGTTGGCAACAGGTGGAACGATTGTTAATCTATTTCTCGCTCTTTTGTTTAGACCTAGTATTTTACAAAGTACTGACCGTTCAAGGTGTTAGTTGTAGAGAGTACAGGATTACTTTATTATAATGTGATTTAACCATTGCAGAGTTTGAGTTGATGTAGATTAATTGTGCATGAACAGTGGCGTCCTCCATTCATTCTAAGAACATCTGGTCAGCAGTGCACATTTCCGTGGAAGTCCCTACCATTTTGACGACTCGTGAATTATGTAAACATGTATTAGGTTTGAATGGTTAACAGGTGTTCACAGATCTTTAAGCACTTTTTTTGTGCATTTTCCTTGATCAACGTCTTTGTCTTTTCTGAATCTGATTAAACCAAAACTGTGTGCATACATCATACCTGTGTTTGAGTGGTAATGAATTGTCCTTTGTTTACAGAGTGTATGGTTTTTACAAGGGAATCCTACCACCGATTCTTGCTGAGACGCCAAAAAGAGCAGTTAAGGTAACAGCTGTCCGACAGAATAATGATGTACACAACAAACACGGACCCAGGTATTTCCTCCTACCTGCAGTTAGTAGAATTTCACCTGAAGCATGCAGGATCAAACAAAGGCTTTCTCGCTCTGTTTATCCTCACACTCTGTATATTTGCTGTAGACCTACAATATTGATCTACATGCCATCCGGTCTTTTTTTGAGCATCAAGGAAGATTAGCAATAATGGATTATAGTATAGCATATTGCATATACTTATATTTATACTATCATATACACTGACTGGCCAATTTAATAGGAACCGAATGAACTCATTCATACATACATTGTCTAAATAGCCAACCATGTGGCAGTAGCACAATACATCAAATCATGTAGATCTAGGTCACCAGCTTCAGTTAATGTTGATAGCAAGCATGAGAATAGATGAAAATGTGATCTCGGTGGCTTTGACCATGCCATGGTTGTTGGTGTCAGATGAGCTTGTTTGAATATTTTTGAAACTGCTAATCTCCTGAGATTTTCTTACACAACAGTCTCTAGAGGAATGTCTACACCAGGCACAGGTTCACCCAAATGGGGCAGTTTTAGATTGGAAAAATATTATTATATGGTCTTTCTGTAATCTTCAGTTCAATGAAGGCAAGCCTGCAGCCTCAGTTCATGGAACTGAAATTCTGGTCTTCTTCTGTCGTAGCCCATCTGTCTCAAGGATTTACATGTTGTGCATTCTGAGTTGCCTTTTTCATAGTTGCTCACCATGGTTGTAAAGAGTGGTTAGTTACCGTAGCCTTCCTGTCAGCTCAAGCAATCTGTCCATTTTCCACTAACCTCTCTCATCCACAAGGAATTTCTGTCAGCAGAACTGCTGCACACTGGATGCCCCATTCTGTATAAACTCTGGAGACTGTTGTGCATGAAAATAAAAGTTTGAAAATGCTTTCTTTCTTTCTTTCCTCTCCAATTTGGACAACTAATGTTTCTCGTAAGGAGATTATTAGATTTACTTGTTAAAACCAAGTTTATTATCTTAACCAGGAAAAATACATGGATGCACATGAAAAAAAAATTTTTAATCCTTTGTTTTATTGGTTTTGTTTATAAACAAGACATGTTAGACTTATTCAAAAATAGTTCTTGTCTTATATCATTTTTACAATTTAACAGTGACCACTGCTTGTAATTGTCTGTCTCATTAGTGTGTATTCTGTGTCGGCACGCGAGAGCCTGTTGCTGTTATGATCTTCATGGTCTGTGTGTGAGCTGTGTTTACTCAGGGTGGTGGCATGACTTGCATCTCTCTTTCTGTCCATGCGTATGTGCGTGCCTGGGTGCGTGCATGTCTGCGTGTGTGTGCATGAATGCGTGCGTGTGTGCGTGTAAGTTGGCATATATGTATGCAAGTTTCACTCTACTTCCTGATACTGATAGCTCATTTGTTGTCTCTACACTACAGTTTTTCACCTTTGAGCAATACAAGAACCTGCTAAGTTACACTCCATTATCTCAGGGCCCGGTAAGTCATTTCACATGCACAATGCATGCACATACAGTGGAAGTAAAAAGTCTACACACCCTTGTGATGTAAAAAAAAAAATGAGACCAAGATGAAACATTTTTGAACTTTTTCCACCTTTAATGTGACCTATAATCTGTACAATTCAATTGAAAAAGAACTTTTAAAACCTACAGTAACATGGTTGCATAAATATGCAAAAGCACCTTTTGATTTGATGACAGCATTCAGTCTTTTTGGGTAGGAGTCTATCAGCATCACATCTGGACTTAGCAATCTTTGCCCACTCACCCATTCCTTGCAAACATGCTCCAAATCTGTCAGATTGTGAGGGCATCTCCTGTGCACAGCCCTCTTTAGGTCACCTTACTGATTTTCAGTTGGATTCAGGTCTGGGCTCTGGCTGGGCCACTCCCAAACTATGATCTTATTCTAGTGAAGCCATTCTTTTGTTGATGTGGAGGTATGCTTTGGGTCATTGTCGTGCAGAAAGGTGAAATTCCTCTTCATCTTCAGTTTTTTAGCATAGGCCTGAAGGTTTTGTGCCAAAATTCACTGATATTTGGAACAGTCCATAATTCCCTCTACCTTGACTAAAGCCCCAGTTCCAGCTGAAGAAACAGCCCTAAAGCATAATGCTGCCACCACCATGCTTCACTGTGGGTATGGTGTTCTTTTGGTCCTGTTTTCTTCTTGTGTTTTCAGTAGTTTTGTAGGGACATCCAGTTCTTGGAAATGTCAATGTTGTGCCATATTTTATCCACTTGTTGATGAGCATCTTCACTGTGTTCCATGGTATATCTAATGCCTTGGGAAATTTGTTGTACCCTTCTCCTGACTGATACCTTTCAAGAAGGAGATCCCTTTGATACTTTGAAAACTCTTTGCAGACCAGGGCTTTTGCTGTAAGATGCAACTTAATAACTGTACAGAAAATATTACTAGAACAGCTAAACTTTATATGGGGTTAATCAGAGTCATTTTAGTTGATGGCAGGTTTGTACTGACTACAGTTTAACATGGGTTCAAATGAGATTTGTTAATTCTGAAATCAGCCACATCCCCAATCATTAGAGGGTGTGCACACTTATGCAACCACATTATTTTAGTTTATTTATTTTTATTTTTCTCCTCTGAACAAATTCACTTTGTTTTTCAATTGGAGTGCACAGATTATAGGTCACTTTAAAGGTGGAAAAAATCTGAAATTATTTATCTTGATCAAATTTTTTTTAGATTACAGAAACCCTGCATTTTAACATGGGTGTGTAGACTTTTTATATCCACTGTACTATAGGTATAAACACACATGCACACACCCACACACCAGTGATCATGTTGCATGCAGTATTTTGTTTTTCTTTCAAACTTTTGTGACATTTGTGCAGAGTGTGTTAATGTTTGTCTGGTGAGAAACACATACAGGTACAGACAATGTACAATTACCAGTTAAAACTGTCTGTTGAATCACAAAGTCCAGTGCTTAGAGTAACAAATGACTGCAAGCCCAGTATTGCCTCCAGCATTGCTAAGGTTGATGGCAGATTGGAAGACATATATGTTAGGCAAGTAAAGTGTATGACAGATGAGCCATTACTGTGACAGCACACTGTTACCTGCAGTCCCATAGATGAGCTCTCTCTATCAGCTTTGACATGCACACATTCTCTGTGTCTTTGCACATTTCCTATCTACAGTTTGTTTGTTCAGCCATAGTATGGAAAATATTTACCTGGCTCAGCCTTCTCCCATCCTCCCTGAACATGTCATGCTGTGCCTACCTAGGCAGCTGGAGGGTTTGTTATATAGGGTGAAATATGACATAGTGAGGATAGGTAAGATTATTAGCAATGGACTGAATGTATTAAGGGACATGTTTGAATAGTGTGGCAGGGCCCCTTCTTCTGTTCAGTACAGCTGAGAGTGTTCAGCTTGATGGATGAAGATGTATGCAGTTATAATACAAATAACAAATGGAAGTGTGGACGGCTAGCTGTGTAAACATGGCTGATGCTTGTTTGAGATGATGGTCCAGCATGGTGTGTTGAGGAATAGAAACTGAGGAAGAGTAGTGAGACCCATATACAGCCCTGATATTTCCCAATTACACCAGCACAGTCAAACTCACTTACACGAGTATACAAATATACATACACATACAGGATTTAAATATCCAGATCTGCTGACATTTGTAAAAACAGAGGCATCTAATTCAGGCATCTGACATGCATGTATTTATGGTGAAGTTAACTATATTAAAAATCTCAATACATTTTTCTGTTACAATGCATAAGATCTAGATGCCAATTTAGAGTGAGGGAAGTCAGAACTAGTTAAACAAATAAACACACTATCCATTCATTTTAAGAATAAAGGTCCTTTGGGATCTTTAAGAAGAATATGAAAATGAAATTCTTTTCTGAGTCATTCAAGCCATTCAAGTTAAGCTTTTATTTCTGGCCAAATTAATCTTTGTTCCAGTCATTTTGTCTGAGGCAATTCATTCCTCTTTTTCTTCTGTCTGTGTCCCCATTCTTCCCTGTGTAAATGAATGATGGAAGCAGTTTCTTTCAGCTAGTGGGTTAAAGTCATTCCCTCCATCTGAACAAACACATTCGTAGCAAGCCTAATATCACTGTTGCATTGTTCACAATGAATTACAGCATTGGTCTGACATTCATACCTTGAGCATTGACTGATCATCCAAAATATACTGTGTATTTGTATATGACGCAAACATTGTCTTTATCATAGCTCTTTTGGTTGCACTTTTCTCTGTCTATGTCAGGCTTTCGCCATAGCTGGGCTTGGCTCAGGTTTAACGGAAGCTGTGGTGGTGAATCCATTTGAGGTAGTGAAAGTGAGTCTTCAGGCCAACAGAGATTCCTTCAAAGTGGTAAGTGACAATAGTGTTTTGAGTCTATCGAATGTCATAATGTACTTTTAATGTTAAGCTTCTTCTGTCCCTGTGCCTGTTTTCCCATCCAGCAACCATCCACATTTGCCCAGGCTCGAATGATTATTAATTCAGATGGCTTTGGTCTGCGTGGGCTAAATAAGGGCCTGACCTCCACGCTGGGACGCCATGGTGTCTTCAACATGATCTACTTTGGCTTCTACTTCAATGTTAAAGATGCCCTTCCTGCCAGTCAGGTAAAAATGTAAACTTGTGGGTGGTGGATGCAATTCTGACGTTACAAAGATGTGCCTTTATTTTTAATGGCAACAATAGAGCAAGGACTGTAATAACTGTGCAAACTGTAGATTGTACTATATTAGAAATCTGTCTAAAAAGCTGTGTAGGTTTGTAAGGGGAGGGAGAGAGCCATGGAGGTAGAGAAGTAAAAGAAAAGAGCTGCTAAGATCAACCATACTAATCCTTCCTATGTTTGTTCTCTGTCACATCCTCAAAGGTTCACATTACACATCCGGCAGGGTTTTACTCCCAAACAAAAGTTAATTTTGTTAAATTGAAACAGAGCCATATGCTCCACATGTATATACTGGAGCATTAGATTAACTCCAATTAACTAATTGGAAGCAGACAGTGATATTGTTTCAGTGTTGGAGAGTTATAGTGTAAGACCTGCAGAGCATTTTATATCCTCCTGTAGATTTGGACTCAGAATGTCATTGTCTAAAAAGCTGCCTGTCTGATGGGGCCTGAACTCAATATTTACTACTCCTTTGGAGCCAAACAGACGAGCAAAATTGTTTGAGGGCTTTGAGGTTTCAGCTTGAGTCATTCTATAGACATTGAGATTCATGTAACCCAATCGAGAATCATCAGTGATTCATCTCCTCTGGTGGTTTCTGGCCACAAGTGAGCATGGACATCATACACATGACTATGTGTACCAAGTGCTATTTTTACAGTAATGCTGCTCGAAAGCTCCTGATCCAATTACATATTAATACTGAACTTGTTTGCAGGGGGCATCCTGCAAGAACCATAGTCCTACGTGATTGAAATGAGGAATGCTAGAATGGCTGAATGGTGTGTTGGGGGTATAGTAGAAGGGTCCAGTGCTGGTAGTGCTTTTCAGAGCAGTGCACCTCCCCCTGCTGCAGACTTTTGGATTAGCTGTTGATTCAGCTCGTCACTCAGGGTGTCCACTGCTTTGAGAAAGGCCGGACCCAGCAAGGCTGCTGTCATTTGTAAAAATATCCTGGCCAATTAGCTGTCAGAGCTGCGTGGGTCTGGCCTTTTTTTGGTACTGTAATACTCTGGTGCCGAGTCACAGCCCAATTACCCAAATTGTCCCCATATGCCTGCCCAGTCTGCCTGCATGAACCCTGTTTATAAATCCCATCGCCAAAGCTCACCCTGTATCATGTGATATGCCGTGGCCAATAGGACAGCCACACTGTTCTTAGGAAACGCTAATCTGCCTCCTGCTACCATAAAATGATCTGAGCTTTCATGCCAGCTTTGCAGTCATATTCACAATCCCCCGCCCCTCCCCTTTCTCCTTCCTTCATTACCCTCTCTGTCTCTTTTCTGCTCTTCTACACTTTAGTTTCTACAGCCATAAGGAATGCCCCTCAGTGGCGCATTATCCACTCTTCCCTGACTCATTTGCTGGTACTTTCAAAGTAGATGACTAAGTCAAACTCAGAAATATAGAAGGACAACCGCTGCATACTTTAGAGGGCAGCTGTTTTGTGTTCTATCTGCCTGGTTTATGTTTTTGAAATTCAGCACTAAAATCTGATTTTCTACATTAGAATAATGTTCAGCTTTCCAAAACAATATGTTAACAAACTTGCAATTGCTCCAGAATTCCCTACCGCAAATGTTCAGAACAGCATAGTGAAATGAAACTGATCTTTTGTGCTCTGGGTCATAAACCATCTTACTCTTCTGCATTAAATTTAGATTCTCCTTTTTCATTTCTCTCTTAAAGGATCCTCGTCTGGAGTTCCTGAGAAAGTTTACTATAGGTTTGCTGTCAGGAACCATCTCATCCTGTGTGAACATCCCCTTTGACGTGGCTAAGAGCCGTATCCAGGGTCCCCAGCCAGTCCCTGGGGAGATAAAGTATAGGAGCTGTTTCCAGACAATGAAACTGGTATACCGTGAAGAAGGGTGAGCTCTACTTTATGCTAACTCAACAAATACTGCAGACCAATTTACACATAAATTAATAAATAAATAATTTACTTGAGGTATCTTTATTATTCTGTGAGTTTGGATTTTTTTTTTCAATATTTGTACCCCATTAGGGATTAATTATTTATTTTTTTTATTTCTCACACCTGACCTTATTGTGAACCTTACTACAAGTCAGTGAAGCAGCAAAAAGCAACTTTTGTTTATACACTAAATATTAATGTCACATGCCATACGGGTATACTTCTCTACTAATAGCCCCTAGCTGTATCTGGCTGACATTCACATTTTGCTAGATATTTGCTTTTCTCTTTCATGAATACTGAGGAAATTTATGCAGTTTTCATTGAATTTTCTATCATAATGCTAATATATAGTTTATGCATGTTGATATGCTGATGTATTTGTTATACTGAAGTTTGTAGTTGTAAATTTGTATGATTTGGTTTGTCTGAGGACCGGAGTATCATTGCTGTTGTCGATGCAGAGTCTCTTTTGGTTGACAAGCTTGCAAGTAAAATTCATTGCTTTTATGAGCCGACATGGTTGTGATTTGCTCCTTTTACTTTGCTCATGGAGACTGGCAGACTGCTTCTTATTAGATCAGTTGGGGCCTAGGTTAAGATGGGGTTGGGTGTGTGTGTGTGTGTGTGTGTGTGTGTGTGTGTGACTGAGCCACTAAGTGTAGCCGTTTGAGCTTTGGGGTGCTGAGAGGGTACCCCCTTCTACCCTATTTTGTCCAACCCTCTAACACAACACAGTCCTAGCTAATTAGTGGTCCCTATGGGAGACGTCGTTACGCAGGTCCTAACGAGGCACACGGCGCTCAACAGGTCAGTTTAATCAGACAGCGGGGCAGGGAGGAAGTGGCTCGAGCCTTATTAACGCCAACAGAGGCACGGGACAGAGGCTGGGACACAGAGAGTGGCGACCCCGAGCCAAAGATCAGCTTGAACACATTAGGGGCAGGTACATAACCTGACCAATTTTAGGACTCTATATCTGCTTAAGCACCACGGGGTGTGTGAATAATACCTTTTTTCAGAATTGCAACAATCCATTGATATACGTACACATATTAAATTAGTAATACCATATGCTTTAGTGATGCTTTTTGCTTAAATCTTAATTCTTAAAGGTAGCCATTGTACTAGAGCGCATTATATATTTATATGGCTTATGGAAATTTATTTAAAAAATATGTTGGATTCTAAAGCAAACATTTTACACACATTGTCTCTGATTTTTGTTTTTATAGATATTTTGCATTGTACAAAGGACTAGTTCCCAAGGTCTTGAGACTTGGACCAGGTAATCTAAAAAAAAATGGTATAATCCAGAATTAATTTTGCAATAACCTCTTGTTATATTAATGATTCTCATGCCATGTGCTTTGCTGTGTGTAGGAGGAGCTGTCATGCTGCTAGTGTATGAGTATGTCTCCGGCTGGCTAAAGAGAAACTGGTGATAAAAGCTGTCAACAGCAGAGAAATTTCACTTTGTAGGTCACAAGTACATGCATGCATCAGCTGTCCAAATCATGCCAATGTGTTCCAAGATAAAAACAAAAAAGTAGATAAAAATGGCTTAATAGCAATTATTGACCAGGATTGGCCCTGAACACAAAATCAAGCTTTATATTTCATTACATTATTATCATATCTTATCCTGCTCTCATTGATTTTGAGAGAAATATAAAAATATTCTCATTAGGTATTCTTATCTGTGATGCAAGGATGTCAAGGGAAGTTAACATGCAGTAGTATGGTAACCACAGCAGCACTTCACGCCCAAACATTGACCACAGTCTTTTACACTCACCACTAGCAGGAAATGGGATCAAATTCAGCTTACATTAAAATAAGTTTAAGACTGTCGTCTATTTCTAATGGAAACTCACTTCCTCTCTGATGGAACACCACCAATTAATCCCTTTTAGCTCCAAAAAGCATACCGATAAGGGAGGAGTTGAGCTCAACACCACCTCATGTTAAGATGTTGTATCAGATGATTAGTGAAAATTCAATATTCACCACAAGTCATTACTTGTTTCTCTGCATCAAGGCATGTCTTGTGAAAAGTGAAAGAGGAAAAACAGTAGGCATAATTCTTTTGCACGATTGCTTATTATTTCGCTTTCACTTTTTTTCCATGATATGTACTGTTTTAATTTTACACTGATCTTAATGTGTGATCAAATTCATAGCATTAATATTGTACTGAATGTTGATTTTTTTTATCCATCATGTAAGTGACATTTGCATAGTTTACAATATTTCACAATGTTTGTAACTAAATTTTTTATGCCTAAATATGTGCCTTGGCAGTGTCGGTCTAACAGTTCTTGATGTTTAAAATGCTGTCACAGAACTGATTCAGTGTGAGTCCTATTATTTTTAAGGCTGTGCTTAATGAATTCACAGTAAAGAATGAAAGTTAGAAGTAATAGGAGGACCAGAGAATTTTTTTTTAATTTGCGGATTACTAAAATGTGTATATATTGCTACTGATCATATTTGTGGAAATAAACATTCAAAGAACATAAGAAAATAAGAAAACATCATGTTATATGCATTTGATATCACAATGCACCTGGCAGAAAAGTATGTAATGGAAATGTATGTTGGAGACCTTTGAAATAAATTTCTCATTTTTGTTGTGGTATATTTTATCTTGCACATGCTCAGCTCCACCAACAATGCTTTTTAGTTCTTCTGTCTTTTTCCATTTTTTTTATTACAGTTGATCTGAGTCAATTTCATGTCATTATGAATAATCATTCATTTACTTTTTTTTCTTCTTTTGTCCTTTCCACCATCTCTCACAAACCTTGCTGCTGAAACTTTGTGGATGCCTGTCAGCCATCGCAGCTGTTGGAGCTAACAACAAACTGTCATTCAGCTCCTCTAGCCTGCAGGCTGATTCAGCATAACTCAGCTCAAGTTAAAATAACAAAACCATGAAATGCACATATGTTGACAAATGAATGGACAAACTCTTTTGCGCTGTCCCATTTTGCTCTGCGCCCACTCACTGTTTCCCTGTCATATTCCCATAAAGGACTGTAGACACACGTACACTCATGACCAAAAAGGTATTTTACTGTGTTATTGTCTATAACCCCAACAATAGTGCCTTTTAATGCCTTTCTCAAAGTCAGTTACTTATTTAACATATTTGAGCCATTTTTGTCTGTTTAAAAAGTCATTCGATGTGTGATGAATATTATATTCCTTATATCGTGCTATACAAATGTTTTAAGGTAAGCTGTCTGAAATGACATTTTCTCTCTGGACAAGCTTAAAAAAAATCCGCTAAGCAAGTAGTAAAAAGGCATGCACCCCTACTGAAAATACCATGCCCTCCCTGTTTCCATCTACATTCAGTTCTGTCCATTTTGCTTTCTCTTCCAAACAACATCTGAGATGTTCTTACTGGAAAACACAACAGCTGTGGCTCTTTGTTTCTGTAGCTGGCAGCATACATGGGTAGTATCCTGCAGTTTGTATCTTTCTGTCTCACTAAATGGCTGTAATTTGTTTTAGTTCTCTAATACAATAAGTCACTAGGCTCATTAGATATGACTTCAGATTTTTTGCTTGAGGGCATGTGAAATCAGGTCTAAGCAGTGAAGTTTAAAGTCGTGGACACTCTGCAGCTCTGCTATGTGCTGGAATGCTACGTTGTCGAGTCAGTTTGTCTTGTCAGCTTGTCTTCTACCAAGGCTTTTCAGTAGGTATACGGAAGTCTCTCTATTCCACAACATTCCATCAATCATCATAAGCCTCACTTCAATTCTCAAAAATTCCCCAGACATTCATCACTTCTCACGGTAATCTTCAGTTACTGAAGATAATTGAATGAAGGCACACATTTGTTTATGTATACGCTGGTTTGAAAAAAAGTTAAGAAAATTGAAGTGTCTGTTTTGCCTAAATTTTTGCCAGCATTCAAAATAAATCCTATTTACTCCACCCCACGCTTCAACTTGATTGCATTGTATGTAGTTGCTGGGCTTTTTCCTACCATTCTCAAACTGAGCAGTGTGAAATGCAATCAGCATGGACAGCGAGGCTGTGCTTTCCATAAGTGGATCCACTCAGACTAGGAGGCGCAAACTCACCTGTGTGTGTTTAGAACATGTTTTTCTAATATGCCAGGGAAAACAGTCTGCTTATGGTCATTATTAAATAAAGCTAGCACATACACCATGTTCCCCAGTATTGTTTTAGACCCTGTTTAATGTTAGAATACACACACTCGTGTCTAAAGCCTGATTGCACACAAGTCAGTTAAAGATAACCATGTGACATTTCACATTGTTTTCTATATTAATTAATTCCGAACAGATGTGTGTGTGTGTGTGTGTGTGTGTGTGTGTGTGTGTAGGTGCATGTGTGTAGGTGTTTTAAGGTTGGTATGGTAGTTAAATGAAAGTTTAAATGTTTCTTCTGTCATGCTGTTTCATGCATTTCCTCTGTGCTCTACAGGAAGATTTGCTTCTTTCACAAGTTCCACAAAACATTAAAAACATGTCCGAAGTGAATTAATGCTCATTTCTCTCTGTGCTCAGCTAGACTCCCTCTCAGTATCTCACTGAAACCAGTGACGTGGAACTCATGACTGTGTGGTTGTCTTCTCCAGTTTTGACAATTAACATTCTGATTATAAATGTTATTCATCCTTGATCACATAAAGTTGCATATATAAATGAGCATGTGGTTAGTGTGTAGAATGCATGGCTACTCTCAGTATCTTAAATCCATGCAGGTGTAGTGTCAACGTCCGTATCCCTGAACCCTGTAGACACGTAAATGGCATTCAAAGCTCCTCGTTTGAATAGAATGACGTCATCAGAATGTGTGTGGTGGCTGGGATGCACTGTACGTGTGATGCTTTTTAGGTGGTTCATATACGGTCACTGCGTTTCTGAAGCAACGGTCCGTGACCACGGTGCCAGGGTGTAAGTGTTTTCCAAGTCAAATCAGCAGCAGCACTGGGTCAGCTGTTTACACTGCAACATGTGGGGACTGTTGCAACATGTGGCTAAGTTCGCTATTGGCTTTCTACATTTTAATTCAGGAACATAGGGACATAGTCCATGTGTGAAACACTAACAAGCATTTTAAAATGCTGATTATACATCAAAAGCAAAATTCCTTCAATCATTTGTCCCTGTCTTTTTAAAATTGTGTTTTTAGTGTATATATTTTTATCAGCTAATGTTAAAATGACCCTTTAATTATGTGCTTCAGTTTATGTTTTAAGCTAAATAGATTAGTATGCAGTATGATCTGTGGTTATAATGTGGCATAGTCAAACCCCTTATATGAGAGATTTATGTTTTTGTATATAATATGAATATACATGCAAGTGTGTAGAAGCTCTGGGAAACACATGGAAAAAAGATTGATATTGTTTAGTTTGTTTAAAGTTTTAAGCTGTTCTAAAAAAACAGAAATACTTTAATTCAAACTTTCAATGTCTGTTGTTATCTGTGATTGCTTAAAAATCCAACTTAGACCCTAGTTCAAGGAAGCTGCCAATATCTGGAACAAATCAGAGAGAGCAACAATGGTATTGAAATACTTGGCCACTAAAACCAATAGTGATGTCAGTACATTTGTCCTGTCATATAAAATCAGCTTACCAGCATCAGACCATTATGTCTCTTTACCACTTTTCAACTTAATTTACTTATTGATAAACCGTGACCTTTATAACCAGAAAAAGACAATATAGCACAATGACTCGATATTGATAGTCATATTTTATCCTCAACGTATACTATTATATAATCTATAGTAATAGTGTTACTACTTCTACAACAACTACTACTACTACTACTACTATAATAATAATAATAATAATAATAATAATAATAATAATAATAATAATAATAATAATAATAATAGGTGGAAAGGAACACTTGGAAAAATAATCCATAAATTGAGGTCTGTCATTTGTCTCATTTAATAATGATACATTCAATTTCATTGTGCAACGTTTGGAAGTGTGCAGCTTCACTGGTCATTAATGTAGCATGAATGAATGCCGGTAGTGTCAGAATGTGCATCACTGTCTCACACTGGCTCTGCTTGCATTGATGTGTAATAATTGCACAACATTCAACGTACCTTACAGACTAATAAATAAATGTAATAACTTCTCCCAAAAGCTCTGGCATACATTAGAAGAGAAGTGAAATTGGTATCCTAAAAATTGAACTTTTTATCAAATTGTGACAATAACAAATGCAAAACATCTCAACTTTAGTTATTTATAACACCCTGAAACACTTAAATGCAGACTGACCAGTTCTTTTACATAATGCTTATTCAGTATATATATTCACAGAAAGAACATCACTGAAGTTGAGCTAGCAATAAATCCTTTTGATGAGGAAGGTTCACTGTGCTCTGACCTGCAACAGTCTATGAAGACACTCTCCTCTGCACCAGACAGACAGAACTAGCACTGACACTTTCTCTTTCTCACTAGCAAACATGAAGTTTATGGGGATTAAACCAAGGAAGAGCTGGACTCCTCAGGCAAGTCATTCATAAATATATCAGAGAGCTGACATTAGTCCATCCAGCAATGGAAGTTCTGGGAAGTCCTGTCCCACATATGCTGTCCTCCTGCTCAAAATCAGAGAGCAGAGGCAGTGACGGGGTGCATGGAGTCCCGGGCAGCTACCATACTCTTGAAAGCCAACGGGGCAGTGATGTCACAGCTGTGGGGAGAGAGAGCACTGCCACTGGGTGGCTGCCATGTGGGGCCGGTCACATAGGCCGACATGGTGCCGCTGTACCCCATGTAAGGCGACACTTGGGTGGGAGGATGGTAGGGATGGATGCTGGGAGCTGTGACATAGCTGTTCACTGTGGGCAAACCATTCGGCGTCTGTGAGTGAGAGAGTCAGGGTGAGGCATAAGTGAGAGCAATCAGACAAACAGCAAGAAATATTTTGCCATACCCTATAAGAATGAGGAAGAATAACTAAACAGAAGAAGAATAGAGCCACAGGCTTGGATGTAGAATTTAGTGAGAAGGAAGGATAAGAATGACAAAAGGCATAAGGTGTTTTATGGAAAGCATTAAAATGTTTTTTTTAAAATGTCTATAACAATTTTATTCAAAACATATCTGAAATTGGGTCTCTAATTCAACTTCTCCACTATGAGCTCATTTATGCCATTCGATTTGCCCATGATTTACTCATACGTCTTAGGTTTTTGACCTTCACCTACACCTAGCATTCATAAACTCTCTTAGGTGAGCAATCGGGATTAATGTATGAATTTCAAATCTATAAAACACTGATTGTAATTTAACATCTGGTTAAAAACTCACACATGCATTGCTTGATAAGACCACATTAAACTGCAACTTTGCTGCATGTAAGGAAACCACAGCAATTACACAAACTAGAATAAAACAGAGTACACTATTCTGATGGGGTTTTTTTATGTTAGACTAGCTGTACACTGATTTAGACTTACATTTCTTGTCAACCATTTCCTCACTCACGTTTCTCAGAGGACTTTCTGGGGATTTTCAGTGCCTTACTGTAATCGTGAAATTAATATAAGCCATACGTATAGGCTTACTATGCCTACAGGACAGATGCCTATTAGAACAAGCATACAGGCTTGCTACATAAGCCCACAAGCATATAAAAAATTATGAGCAAAATTATCAGAGTGTTTTAAATAACCTGCCTTGCTTTCTCTCAGGTAATAACCACAGCTACTAAAGTTGCGGCTGAAGAAATAAAATACCAGGAGCCGAAACACAAGTTCACAAGAGCAAAGAATGTAAATGACTACAATAATTGTAAACAAATTTTATATTTATACACACACACACACACACACACACACACACACTCTACGATCGACTTTACAGAGTCGCGAATAACTGATGACATTATACAAGACCCTTTTATTTCCTGTTTAACTGAGCAGATATTATTATTATTATTATTATTATTATTATTATTATTATTATTATTATTATTATTATTATTATTATTATTATGTTAAAGCTATTTTTCAAAGGGTTAAAATCGAGTTTTTTTCTGTGCTAGGTTTCCCAAAAGCATGGAAGCACACGTTCATCGTTACATGGTAGAGCGAGAATCACGCGGAAGACGATCTGAACTTTACGACGCTTTTGGGAAACTATATAGGACCAGAGTAATGTGTAAAAAAAAAAAAAAAATACATAGGCAGTAGTAGTAATGCAGTTGTATACAGGTCTATAATAATAATAATAATAATAATAATAATAATAATAATAATAATAAATATAGCCGCAATGTGGCAGCCATGTTGTATAAAAAATTTCTGATTTTTTTTGGATAATTATTGACTTAGGGAATTCTGAATTTTTTAGTATTTCTTTACATTGATTGGCTGAAAAACCTAGGACTAGTCTTCAAAAGTAGGTTTTCCACGTTTTGTTTGGATTCGAAACTGCTACTAGATTGTTCCACTTGGTTCATCTAAGTTTCAGTGCATTCTTTACACAATTTAACAGTTGGGATCAATAAGGAGGCAAACATGAATTTATTCAGCATTTCAGATTTGCAGTGATTGAAGTAATCCAGTCAAAATGTACTTCTTTTCATGTTATACTTGTTTGACTTCCCCCACTTCAAACGTTCTTGCATTAAAACCTAAGCTGTACAGTTCTAAAGTCAATCACATACAGGTTGCTGTACTTGTGGCACATGGATTTCTGTGATTTAATTGCATTATTTTAATGTTGGGATCAATAAGGACTCAAGCACTTATGGCACACTGTTTCTTAACCTTTCATTGCACTGTTTGAGACTCGGTATCAGTAGTGAATCATTCAATCATAGATTAGGATTTTGCAATATTACTATGAACATTAAAGGCATTCAACACCTTCTTGTAACAGTCTCTGCGTACAAGGTTCCCACAGCAATAAATAATATATATTTATTCATTATTTCAAGTATGCAGTATTATTAATAACAACAGAAGAAACTAACTGACCACTGCATCACAATGCTTGCATTTCCCTGACACTACTGCCCAGCTCAGGACTTGAACCAAAAATGTTGCTTTACTGTTATGCCACAAGGGACCTGTGAACTGCTGGCACATCTTGAGCCTCTTTAAATGGTGGAGTAATATGAAATCAAGCACCATTTTTGCAAGTATTTCAAATACTTTGAATTATTATCATTATAACAAAATGCTCATGAAAATTTATTTAGCACTTCAGTTTCAGGTTGCTATTTCTTCACAATTTGAAAATCCACAATAAAGCCTTAGAAGCATTTAAAAAGACACCAGGTACTGCACTAATTGATTGATGTACACCAGCCAAAAGATGCAAAAACTCAAGAATTTTTAGATAATTGTTTACTTTGACACTCAACAGATTATGTGAATACCAGGATTCAGAATATGTGGTTAAAACCCCATGAGGAGTAAGATAAAAAAAAAAAATTATAAACTGCACAAAAACTATCCACTTTCATAACAGACATTTTTGCAGAATTGTCACACTTGGTGCACTGTATAACAAGCTATAAAACATTTGTGCACAAGGTAGACAGAAGCAGTTATAGCTTGTTTTTATGAATAGCCTCATCCTGAGATTGATAGATGTAACGTTTTACAGGCTATTAACGAATGTGTACATGTAGAGTATCTCACAAAAGTGAGTATACCCCTCTCATTTCTGCAAATATTTTATTACATCTTTTCATGGAACAACACTATAGAAATGAAACTTATTGATAAAGTAAGATTTACATACAATTTGCTACTACACCACATATAAGAGCTTACATACTATTTCAAGCTATTCATCTCATTCTACTTATGATATCAACATATTTTGAATGAGTTCTTTTACCAGAATTTATCTTGTACATTTTACTAGATTTTTGAAGGCTTTACATGTAATTAAAAGAAAAGATTTAAAAGGTTATGATGAAATCATTTTCATAAAACTCTGAAACCACACATATTATAACCATTTATCACTCAAAGACAAGATTTCCAAACGTAGATATGTTTAAAATTATCTAAATTAAGTGAAATATAAATTTCATAGACTCACACATATTGAGAAAGTATAGCAGATTTAGTCTAAGATATAACTTGGACTAATCAGTGTACAGATCCTATAGCAGCATAGATTTACCGTCTTCTGAAAATAACTCAACACAAAGCCATTAATGTCCAAATAGCTGGCAACAAAAGTGAGTACACCTCACAGTGA
>JAOVVH010000002.1:11852702-11863366 GCA_028566435.1 Scorpiodoras heckelii
CACACACACACACACACACACACACACACACACACACACACACACACACACACACACACACACACACACACATAATTCCTAGCAGTTATTAATGAATATATTGTCCACTAGGTGTCAGACCTGCACTGCGGTGTTTCGTGTGCAAGCTGCAGCGCTCCCAGACACACGCCGCTAGACCAAAAGTGATATTCATTGGCTAGTACTGTCATATAAATTTAGTCTGTGTCCAGACTGAAGGAGTCGCTCGCATATAATGTTATCTCAATTTCAAATCGCAGTGTGATGAGAGAGAGCGCGCACAGTGCCTATTTGGTCATAATACACAGTCTGTTTTATTTGGACGAGATCGTATTATACGATATCAAATTGTCTGAGTACGTCAGATACGACGACATACAAGATTTTAGAATGTTAGCAACTCTTTCAACTTTAAAGATCGCTTGAAATATTAGCAATTTTGTTCCAAAGAACAAATGAAAGCTTTCTGTCTAATTACCGCTAATTGACCATGATAGCCGTGCTCCAGCACAGAAGAGCAGGCCTGATTTAGATAATTAAGAGAGCCTTTTGAAAACCGGATTAAGGAGGCCGCAGACTTCGGAGGAAGCATGTTTTATCATCCTAATTGTCATAATTGCGTGTGCGAAGTACACTTAATTATCACCGTGAGGTGCGCAAGGTGCGCTCACCTGCCTCTACGCCGACGAGATCAATTAAACGCTGGCATATTGTTGAGAGCATGTGCATTAAAATTGCGTTAATATGCGTGCTAAAAACTAGTAGTAATGGAAGGCGTACGCACATTCATTAAAGGTAAATATTTTACATTTCTCACAGTAAAATATATACAATTCAAAATGCTCTTTATTTGAACACAGTGAAATTCAGAAAGACGTTTTTCCGTTCATAAGCGGCCACCAGAAGACGCTGTCTATCCTCTAGTCAACCGGTGTGTGTGTGTGTGTGTGTGTGTGTGTGTGTGTGTGTGTTCCTCATAAATCTAGGGTTTTTGAGATTATAGATGAATCCAAGAAAAATTTATTACAAATCTCTGCTCAATAAATTTTCGTCAGGCTGCAGCTGAAACCTAATTAAACTATTGTTACACGCCCACCAAATGATCTAGTGTTTTGTGCTTATATTTCTTTTAAGCATATATTTCTGTCCACTTAAAAATAACTATTTAATATTTAATATTGGAAATATTTATAGGCTCGGTGTATTAGTTCCTTTTTAAAAAAAATTAATTTACCAGATTTGCTTAGTGCGACTATTCAGAAATATAATGCGATTATAGACTCCTGCGAACAGCACGTGCTGAAATCATAACTCTGATATATAAAACTGATTTATAAAACTGTGCGCAACTGAATTCTGGAATTCTTACCTAAGTAAAAGTCTTAAAATCAGCATTATAGGATTTATTAATCCGGTTTCTCGCAAATCCAGAAGTCCTGAAAGGAAGTTTGTAATTATTCGGATTTTGCGCCTTCCATTTAGCTACAAACAATTAAAACAAACCTATCCGTTAATATAGCTTCCAGTTTACACTCTTGACCACAAACGCAGCGCTATAATACTACTACTACTACTACTAATAATAATAATAATAATAATAATAATAATAATGTCGTTATTATTATTATTATTATTATTATTATTATTATTATTATTATTATTATTATTATTATTATTATTATTATTAATAGCAGTAGTAGCAGTATTTCACTTTTTGCATAAGTGCACCACGCTTTCTATTACTAACAATCCCAAACGTGATTCTCTCTAACACGAAAAACAGAAAGACGGAATTAAGCGCATAACTGAGTTGACAGCTGGGTAGGCAACCTACTTGAGCGCCGTTAACTTTACCTGAGAGGCTCTCCTCCTCCTCCCGAGTACGGTTGTTTAGGACTGGCTGTCTGTGACAAGTGGATGAGAATTTGAACGGCACACTGCTCACATCCAATAATATCATACAGAAAAGAAGTTAATCATTCACGCAGCCTCTTACTCCGCACATATGTATTTATTTATTTATCGCTCGGTGTTCCTTCCTCGTTACAAGGGCACTTTTGCAAGTCTAAGCACGATGGGTCATAATGTAAACACGTCTGCAATCACTAGAGGCCTCTTGTGGCCATTAAAAGTCAGGAGTTCAACTCGAGTTTTTTTAGGGACTGAGTGGTTCTCGAACATTCAAGTCCTCGTACGCGCTCTCATTAAGTAGCCCTCATAATATCACTCTGAAATGTCAACGTTTCATCCATATCTTTGCGTGAGCAACAGTTGTATTATAACTGGAGCGTGCATTCACTGGACAATGAAATTTACGCATCGAAGGTTTTTTCGTGGTTGTGTGGCTACGTTTATTTGAAACAAGGCAGATTACCTCCATGTAATAGGAATTATGTGCGCTGGTGTACAGATGACAGCGTTGATTTGTATTGTTGCCTTAGCTGCTGATGCCCCGCCTCTGACGGTAGCCTTAAACCTGGCACCCAGCTAAAACAAACGAAAGTCAGTCTCGAGCTCCCACTCAAGCCAATTAAGGCGGACTTCACGCGCCCTCTTACGTGTCTATCTCGCTGTGTCGACGCTGAAGCAACAGGAACAGAGGAGCTAGCCAAAAAAAACCCAGAAGAAGAAGAAGAAGAAGAAGAAGAAGAAGAAGAAGAAGAAGAAGAAGAAGAAGAAGGACAGGTTCCTTTGCCTTCTGATTTCTCCAGCACAGAACAATGTCGATGAGTCCTAAACATACGACTCCTTTTTCTGTGTCCGATATCTTAAGTCCTCTTGAAGAGAGCTACAAAAAAGTGAGTATGGAAGGGAACAGTTTGGGGGCTCCTCTTGCCTCGTACCGGCAACCGCAGGTCACACAGGCTGCCATGCAGCAGCATCACATGGGTCACAACGGAGCCGCTGTGCCCGCTGCCTACCACATGACAGCCACAGGAGTGCCACAGCTGTCCCACACGGCTATGGGAGGCTACTGCAACGGCAACCTGGGCAACATGAGCGACCTGCCGGCTTATCAGGACGGCATGAGGGGCAGCACGACAGCCACAAGCTGGTACGGAGCAAATCCTGACCCGCGCTTTTCTACCAGTAAGTGAACTTGATGTTGTTTTTTTCTTAAGATGCAAGTGCCACGTTTACTTACCGCGGTGAAATGCGTTGCGTTTTTAGTGTAAAGTTTACAGACGGAAGCGACTAATTTGTGTTTGCCTATATGTTTAGTCGGATTATTATGCTTGTCAAAAGAAATGGCTTACACATTCTACCTGTTTAAGTCATATAGGCAGCGTTTACCATGCGCATGCAGTGTTTATGGGAAATCGTTTAACACGAGGATGCACAGCACGCAGTTTTTTAGAAATATATTAGCCAGGTGTGAGAACCTAACAAAAAGACATGAAGGCACTTTCAGTAGTCCTGTTTTAGGCATGTGAAATAATAATAATAATAATAATAATAATAATAATAATAATAATTATTATTATTATTATTATTATTATTATTATTATTATAATTATTATTATTATTATATTTTTATTTATTAATTTTGTTCTGTGATAAATATTATAACAATATTATGACGATTCTCCGCTTGCAGTCTCTCGCTTCATGGGCTCCTCTTCCGGCATGAACATGAGCAGCCTTGGCTCCTTGGCAGATGTGGGTAAAGGCATGGGATCCCTGAGCAGCGCGCCGAGGAGAAAGAGACGCGTGCTCTTCTCGCAGGCGCAGGTCTACGAGCTCGAGCGCCGCTTCAAACAACAGAAGTACCTCTCGGCTCCGGAAAGGGAGCACCTAGCCAGCATGATCCACTTGACCCCGACCCAGGTGAAAATCTGGTTCCAGAATCACCGCTACAAAATGAAAAGGCAGGCCAAAGACAAAGTGTCCCAGCAGCAGATGCAGCAAGAGAGTGGTTCTTGCCAGCAGCAGCAGCAGCAGTCTCCGCGGCGAGTAGCCGTACCCGTTCTGGTGAAGGACGGTAAGCCGTGCCAAGGCGGCGGCCACACTCCCACTAGCGCAGCACAAAACCATCATCACCAGGGCGCCAACGTCATGCTCATGGCTAGCAACGGCGCAATGGGCCAGCATCCGAGTCAGCAGGTAGGCAGCGCGGGCCAGTCTCCAGATTTGGGCCAACACGGTACCAGTCCCTCTTCCCTCCAGACTCAGGTGACTGGTCTATCACACCTGAACTCCTCTGGCGCCGACTACGGCACGGCCTTGCCTTGTTCCGCTCTGCTGTACGGCAGGACGTGGTGACGACAGGACAGATGGCAGACGGATAGACAATATTTGTAGGCTATTTGACCTCGGTTTCAGCTATGACCGAGTCAACAGCAACACAAAAAATGAAATACTCTGTAACCGTTTTGAACAGCCCGGCTTGTTGTTACTTTTTGTCCTCCCTCCTCTCAAAATCCAGACTGGAAGGGTGGAGGGGGAGAAAAGGTTGATCAATGCAGAATGAGAAAAATAGCCTTTTTCCAGTCTTTTATTATGAGGATGTGCGTCCAAAGATGGCGAAGAAGATGGAATTATTTATCTAGCTTTTAAGCGGAGACAATATATAAAAATCACGTCATCCCGACGGATGAAATAAAAAGCCTCAGTTGGCACTTTAAAAGACGCCGCCTCACATTTTGACTGCTACAGTACATTCCTGATTCTTATAGATTGCAATGTAAGCCGTAGCTTGTACATTCCTGTAAACGGTTTGGATTTAATACATAGTTTTTAGCTATATGTATATGTATAAATTTTTTTATCGATATTAAGGGTTATATGTTATTTGAGTTCCACTGGTATTTGTACGTTTCATTTCCTTGTAACTTATAGATATTTGACTTAAGCGCAGTCAAACAATCATATTAATAAATTATGGAAAATGATACACATTCTTATTATAATTGGTTGCAAGAATTAATACGGTGTCATCTAATCAAATTAAACATAATTAATTTTTGTCACACATTTTGATAAAGCTTGTTTATCAAGAAAACTTTTAATTACACCTAAATATATCAATGAGAATAAATAGATTGTGGATAGCGATTTATTTTGTAGTACTCAGGATTATGTCGACCAGGACAAATTGACTGCAGTGACTAAGCCTGGGCTCTCTCTTTTTTTCTTTCTTTTTTTTTGGCGAGAACTAAAGCAAGATCTAAGATCTTCAGATAGGCCTGATAAAATCTATCGACTCACATGAACATAAAGTGACATAAGACGGTAAATTGTTTTGCGTAACTTACACCAAAAGTCGGTTGTAAATGCTTTGAGCCTTCCTTGCAGACAAAACACGATATATAAACGCCATTTTAATTGCAACCTCCCATTTGCTCGACAATACTGTACATAACAGTTATTATTCGTTAACCATGACATTTGGAGGAAAAAACAGTCAAACAAAAGTATCAGATCAAAACACAATAAAAACTTGAGCTAGGCCCAAAATAGGATGGTACAGTTTAAGCCTACTTTTACCCTAAAGTGTGTAGTAATCAATAAGAGCCTGCCATGCGGTAAAATACGATAATGCTTATTCGCAGTATTGAATGTAGCCCTCCATGTAGCCTACAAAACGCCGCACATCATTTTATGTTCATTAACCTTGATATTGTAAAACCCTAGAAATGTTGTTAGTTGTTTGTCAAGTAAACCAAAAGCCAGGCCTTTGTAAAGTCGGCGCCTTTTTTGAGGTTTCTTTTTTCGCGGGTGTGAGTCAGTGAAGGTGATGTGTGCGCACATCAAACAAACGCTCCCGAAAGCAAGCTTATCAATCAGATCCCTGGCCAAACAAACCAGAGTTCACCCAAAGAACCGTGCGACACAATAGACAGTGAATTAGTCTATCAGAACAGCCTCTGTCTACACGATGCTTGTGTGGCTCCAGTGCTCCGCTCGTTTACGTAATGATAAAGTCTGTAAACATCACTGGGGGCCAGATCGTGGATGTTAAATGTAGGAATGAAAAAATGTTCAAAGTTCTCGTGTTTACTGCTACGTTTTAAGGAACAACTGAAAATAATACGTTAACCTAAGCGATTGGGAACTACTCTTGTGTTCGTTAGAAAATCAAACCCAAAATAACAGTGCAGTGAAGTTCAAACTCCAGTCCGTATTGTGCACCACTGTCATTACACGTCGTTGTACAAATTTTCTTAAGGCAGGTGCCTTTGACAGGAACATCTGACCATGCAAGCAACGCTGCTCCCCTGTCTTGCACACCGACTGTCCCATGGTTAAGGATACTTGTTCACTTTGAATGAGCTATTAATAGAAAAAAGAAAGCTCGTCGCTGAAACGTGAAAATCCTTAAAACTCGCATTGGGAAACAAGTTTATTGTTAAGTTTATTACAGTTAAATCTGAACAGTTATAATGTTGTTAAATGTTGTGGTCTTATTGTTTATGTAGTTACATGCCAAGACATTTTATTATTATTTTGTTAAATGCTTGATTTTGTTAAATGCTTACAGTTTCACACTTTAAAATTTTGATCAAATTAAGTAGAGAGCGGATAAATGCAAATCTCCTAAAATGTATGTGTATTAGATGTAACCGAGTTGGTTTATGTGTAGTTTGCTAATGGAGTTACTTTTCCCCATTCTGTGCATCCATTTTGACTGAATGGTGGCAGTTGTTTGTTCCACCTGGGTGCTTGTTTGTTGACAGATTATTCTAGTTGCATATAAATGGGTTCTAGAGAAGTTAATGCCTTCAGATGTTTTTATATGGATTAATTTACCGTTTTAAACTCTGTACCCTAAACACTGTTGAGCTACATCCTGGTCTGAGGAAGAATACGAGCTCAGTGCCCAGGTTTACATGGTAATAACATTAAACTTCCTGCGAAGTATCTAATTCTGACTATACAGACTGTATAAATATTTTAATTTTGTTCGAAAGGTATCGACAGCCCTCATGAAGATTTATCATCCACAGACAGGTCCAGCTATTTGGGCTGCGGGTCGCACTGTTTAATGAGCCTCTGGTTGTAATCGCGCACTTCTTCTGGAAGATGTTAAATCAGCGACTGTCTTTAATGTGATCGGTTCATTGTAGCGTTTAGGTCTAAAATGATATTGCCATAGCCCTTCAGTGGGCTACGTTTAAGTAATGATCTGTAACGTCCACTTGCTGTAGGTGCTGTTACCGTAAGCTACGAAGTGCATAAACAAAATTGAGGAGGAAAAAAAATACATCGGAAAGGCACATTTCACTCTTTACAATAACAATTACGAATTTTACATCCGATCCCACGTGTCCTGACGTGAGCTCCAAAAACTCTTTGAATCCGAGTTTATCTCCTTTGCCGACAGTGAGTTCCGTTTTAATCTTGCAAATCCTGCGAGTACAACAATTTTCAACAGCAATCGTGATGCGCCAAGAGATTCTGTTAAGTTCTGTTAGAGACTTTTTTGTTGAATCCACCGTGAAAGACTGCAGATTAAATTTACATGTCTGAGGCTTGGTGTGTGGTCTTTGTGTGGAGCTTATGTGAAGCGTGTGTGCTCTCGTCGCTGTCTTTCAGCACATACGTTGCACAACTACGGACAGCTACGGACAGTCCCCACTGTATTATGAGCAAAGGTTTTGGTTACTGCCATCAATTAGACCCTAATCCCAGCGTAATCATACAAGAGCTAGGGTGTGTTGGGGTCCGCGTCTCCGCTTTATTTAGAATGACACAATCTAGGTCAGCGGAAATAAGACATTTGTACCCATTACTCATCATTTTAGCAATTAGACTACAATATTCTCTAAAGTAATTAGACCACCTACTTGAGGATCGCGGCTAAAAGAGATTTTTTCAGACTAGAAATTTAGACGAATTTTAATATATACTCGAGACCCTGCGGTAAGAGGGTCTGTTTCTGAAATGTCTGCTAGATTAACTGCATATATTACTTTGGCCCATTATATTTTTAGCATGTTTAATGGTAAATAATGGACAAACAATGTCTCCAATTAGACATTCTGGACTATTATTCTTACTGGTTTTAATACTATTTTTAATTGCGCCACTTAATCCGTGGTTGGGTGACGCCACTCTAATGCTTTCAAGAACTTTTTAAATGTTTTTTTTTTAATCATTGGCTACTCGATCCGTTTCATGACTGTAAACAAATCAACATATTGCTATCAACATGGCCAAACGTAGTATTCGTAGCGTGAAAAGATCATCCATATAATTCTACCCATCATCCACATAATTTTATAATGCTACCCACTGGAGTACTGCGTGACAACTAACTCAATCGCCGATTTAATGTTTGGTGTTCAATTAAATTTTCTTTGTTAGATCAAGTGAGAGGTCGCAGCATTTGGGCGCTGTCCGTAGTGCTGAAATATCCCAACTTAACAGTCACATGAGAGGTAAAGGTTAAGCGTGATTTATTTCACTTGCCATCAATTTGTAATCAAATAACTAAAAATCGCAGCATCCCATCCTTAATCCCCTGCAGCTAATATTTAACAGTAATACAAAGAAAAGCAGGAAATAGCTCTTGCAATAATGGTAAGTGAAAAGTCCACAGGTCTCTTATCTTAATCTCTTGTCAATTGGACAATTGCAGTCATCAATAGTATTAAATCTTCTGTGAAAACATACAGTCCACTTCTTATGTAGTCCTAAAACTCCCGAATAATAGGATCCACTAAGGTTCACAGTTACACTACCTACAGCATTTTAAGCATTCTTTGAATGAATTAAGTGTTCTGACCTTCTTAAGAGTTTTACAAAACTCTGGAACAAAACTCTGTTGCTGGGTTCAGAACACAAAACGTTTATCAACTATCCAGATGTTTTACTTATCTACACATCCAGACGTATATCCAAATAGGTAGAATTTGAAAATGTTTTGGTTGTTGCTAGCTCCAGTGTTTGATAATCAGAGCTTTCACACTTCCAGTAGATTGCCTAACCTTGTAAGCAAAACATGCACACACAAAACCACATGAAAATAAACAAAACAAGAGGTATTCCATTCAGGGGGTGTCTAGGCTGAGGCCTGGGGTGGCACTGGCCCAAGTGACATTTGGCTGGCCAATTCAAGTACCTTGTACTGACGATTTGTTATTTTATTAGGTTGTCAGTTGTATGTGTCCATTTGTGCATTCTGTTGTCGCTACTGGATTACATGGATTTATATTGAAAAGTTTTCCCATTCCTAAAGCCACCCGATGGGCTAAACCATAGCTCAAAGTCATTGAATTTTCCCAGTTGAACAGCAACACATTTCACCTTGTGGATCCAGTGTTCTAATGGTTTATCAAACTGTCCTACTGTAGGAAGCATTTACACAGACAGGTGATGGATTTTTCTAATGAAAGGGGAAAAAAACACAAAGCAGCTTAGTAAGGTGTTGTTCTAACATGCCACCAGAACAGCATTGGTGCACCTTGGCATTGATTCTACAATTCTCTGGAACTCTACTGGAGGGATGTAATACAGTTCTTCCTAAAGATATTCCCTCATTTGTTGTTTTGATGATGGTGGTGGGGAGCGCTGTCTAACACATTTCTCAAAAATATCTCATAGGTGTTCAACTAGGTTGAGATCTGATGAGTGTATAAGCCATAGAATATGATTTACATAATTTCTACCTTCATCAGTTCTTGAGCCCTCGTGAATTGTGGATATGTGTGGAATCCTCCTGAAAGCAATCAGGATAAAAATGTTTCATTATAGGTTAAAAGTCATCAGTCAGACAAATGTTGTATAGACTTGCAGTGATGCTTTCTTCTAAGGAGACAAGTGAAGGCAAACCATGCCAGCAAAATAAATACCCCCAAAGAATGAAAGAGCCGCTGCTTTTTCCCTTACTTTGTCACCTACCTGTATGTTTTTATAAAGCAATGCTGCTGGTGTGTTTTTGGGGTACTTTATTTCTACAACCTTATCGGAAACAACCACATAAAACTACAGTTACCATATTCTGATGTCTAAAAAGGCTTCCAGTATAAAAATACTGGTAGTGTATCTTGACAGTGCATCTTATTATCAGAAAATTTCCCAGCATTAAAATGGAAGGACACCTCGACAGGTAGGACAGTATGTCAGAATACCAGCAAAGTGCTGCTTTGGTGAAAAGTAAGTGGTAAGGCAATCTTGCACAACATTTCAAATAGCATACAGTTTTTGACCCATATCTTTAAAAAAACATACACAGCAAAAACACCTGTGTTGAAGTAACACCAAATGGATTAAATTAACAATGTAGATGTTACTTCAACACTGGTGTTTTTGCAGTGTACCACAGATGTTCCACACTCTTTAAAAAGTTCTCTCTTTCCATTATTGAATGTGGCACCCTGCATAAAATAAAACAATAACAACCAGATAAAGTAGGAAAAGCGTAAGTAGGCAATATGTGGAGACGTTGAAAGCTATACAAAAAATGATAAGCCATATTGTAATATTCGCAGGACATTTTGTAGGCTACTTGTGTAGGCTACCTAAATATAATGTAGACTGGCCTGTGATTATTATTATTATTATTATTATTATTATTATTATTATTATTATTATTATTATTATTATTACCACCTAGATGACTGTTACACATTGTAACATTTGTAACATTTGTTTTAATAGAGTTTTAGCAGAATGCAACACTTTTTATTTATTTATTTATTGTG
>JAOVVH010000002.1:11944429-11954713 GCA_028566435.1 Scorpiodoras heckelii
GTGAACACAGTGTTTAAAAATTCCAGCAGCACTGCTGTGTCTGATCCACTCACACCAGTACAACACACACTAACACATCAACACCACATCAGTGTCACTGCAGTGCTGAGAATGATCCACCACCCAAATAGTACCTGATCTGTGCTGGTCCTGTAGGGGTTGTAGCACTACAAAGTGCAGCGCTATATGGTAAGTGGAACTAACAAAATGGACAATGAGTGTAGAGAAAATGAGGTACACACACATTCACTATACAGCCAAGTGTTTGTGCTTTTCGAATATCCCATTACAAATCTCTCCTTTGCTGTTATAATAACCTCCACTCTTCCAGGAAGGCTTTCCACCAGATTTTATGATATATTACCTTGCCAATATTAGACACTCTGTATGTATTTACCTTTTACTGACAATCTTTACTGCATATTTCTGCCCGCTTTTCTTGTGTGTGCACTGCCTGCAGATAGAGAAGCTTCCTTCTCCTAGTGCTGCTTCCTTCAGGTCCATCTCATAGTTCATATAGAACGGGGAGTCCTGAATGATTCACAACACATAATATAGTAGGCCTATTTCCAAACTCTTAAAATGTCATAGCCTCTAATACAGCACCAATAAAAAGAGCTTTATTACCTTCATCATGGCACTGTGGGCAACTGCAGCAGGTCCAGGCCTCTCTACTTCACCGCACAGCTGAACTGGGTCATCCATCACCACATTCCTCTTGAACAGGATTGACGGAGCTATGAAGGAGTATCCCTGTGCCAGGCAGCACACATTCACACATACACAAAGCCAAGATCGAGCACACATCTCAAACACACTGAGGCATATGTAGCATTCCATGAAGCATTGCTATAACCGTAATTAGCATGTCTGCAAATACCTAGAGGCCATTAAAGTTTTTACAAGTGTTTAACTTGTCAACAATGTTTGTACATTATTATTACAGCATGGAAACATAGAAACATAGAAACAACATGTCTGTATATCCAGTGACAACATACAGCAAATCCCCACCTGTTTTAAAAAAAAGTTACCTGTTAGGACTGTAACTTACAGATTCTGGCCAGATGCCAAATCACTACAAGCTTTGAAAAACATCCCTAAGGGAAAAAACAGCCCCTCTTGCTTTTCTCTTCCCCAGTGTCGAGCAGCTTGAGTTAGAAAGTCACATTTGTTGTCCATCTGCGGTAAGTGCATCATGTACGGTGTTTAGCCTGCATAAAAGCCTCAGTCAGCAGTGGCCCCCTCACACACTAAGCCTGCAGCTGTGGGTGCGACACTGGGTGGAGGAGTGGATGGATGGACGGAAGGATGGAGGGATGAATAGACGAAATGCTCTTAATTGCCAAGCCGAGCTGTTTGATTGCTCTGCCTTTCAGATGGCATCACGGCCCTCTAATGCAACTTAATTTGGTTTTGTGAAGAGTTTGAGAGGCGGGGGAACGGGCTGAGGGCTGAGATGAGACACGCGAGTTTAAAGTTATCGCTGCAGACGCAATCGTAGCAACGCCAGCAAATTACGAAAGACCAGAATTCCACAGTACATGAAAGAGGAGCGTTTAAAAAAAAAGCCAAGCTGAAGTTAGTAATCAAAGGTTGAAGGAGTAATTGAGGCAGGCATGGTTATTCTAGCAGACGCCAACCTTTCATTGCATGACTGTGTCGTTAATGGAGCTATTGATCCTGCAGAGTGGAGCATCCAGAAGGCAATCATAGATACGATTTCATTCAATGGCGCCGACATCAGCTGGCATCATGTTATAGGCAACATTATGGTTCAAGTCGCATCAAAAATAGTCATTCACATCTGATACTTAAATCCATCTCCACATCAGCATAATTACATGTCTCTAAACAGCCCTTCTGCTCGTTTCAATACCAACACAGCCAGCCAGGCTTACATTATTTACACAATCATTATAGAATGTCAAATATCCCTCTTTACTTTCACCCAAAGGCAAATAGAGGGTCAACTTCACCACGACAGAAACTAACCTTATGTCCTGTTGTGTCTAAAAAACAGTTCAGCTTGTGTGTTTAGTGCTCTGAATTAAAACCTATTTACAAAATATAAAGCAAAGAAAGCAGACATCTACTTTCAACGAAAGAAACTACATTTCTGTGTTCCTGAGAAGTCAGGCACTCTGACCCTCACCTGGAAAATGCGGTCGCAGTTCTGAGGCAGTGCAGCAGGGGAGTAAGTAGGAGCCATCTCCGTGAACTCTTCCGCAAAGTTACTTACGTCTAGTTCATCCCGGATCACTGGCTTAAACGGAGCTTGGACCTTCTTGGCAGCCAGTTCCTCCCAGTTTATTTTCTGAAGGAGACACAAGGAATTCTTTTCAGTTGCTGCGTTCTTGTACCTCAAAGGGAGCTGTTACCTAGAGTCAAGAATTTCTACATTAATATCTCTAATGGGACTGATTTTCCTGCCTGGTAGAATGGGTGGCTCTTTACATTCTGTGCCCCTGAGGGCCCAGAGCCTAGCCTTTTCTTTGGATCTTTAATGAGGAGTCGTTGAATGATGTCTTTGGCCAGGGGCCCCATGTCCTTGGGGTATGGAGGATCCTTCTTCAGAATTCTCCTGCGATGTGAGAAGGAGAAAAAAAAAAGTAGATATAATGCAACATACTCTCTTTGGTTATCAGTGTTCCAAGGTCTATAAATGTATGTACTCTCATGTAAAGCTAGTACACTCTGTAAGCCATCGAGGTATTAGAGAGATTCACAGTAGTATACATTCTAATCCCAAAATGCAGTCAGGTAAAAAGTTAGAATGCTTTAGTGAAACGAGAAAGAAAAAAGGTCCTTAATGCATTCAGACCTACATTATTTTACATAATAGGGTTCTAGTGGTGCATTTTGCTGTGTTTGGTATTTCAGAATACAATTTTCCCTTTATTCACCACATCATCAGTTGAGACATCTCATACAAAAAAATTCAAACAGTAGGAAATATAAATCCACAAAATCTACTGTGGTGCAAGATTCTAAATTGAGTATTTTGTCACGCCCCATCAAAGACAGTAAAAGAAATCCTATCTATATATAAAATAGTAGAGTGTGCAAAAAACTACCCTACCCCCACAGATTTAGGGAGGAAGTAAGGAACTTATCAAACCACATGATCAAACCGAGGCTTCCTATTTACCTCGATATCTCTAGTTTCACTGGAGACAAACTCTCTTTTACTCAAACTAAGCAGGAAGCAATGTTCAGAAAGCAACATGAATTTAACTTAAAGTCAGCCTTTGAGCAGTTGTATGTAACAAAGCAGCATGGACATTAATGTACAGTGTACTTACTTAGCTATATCCGAGTGGGAGTTCTCATCACCATCCACAGTGAAAGGAGAGCCACCAGTCATGAGCTCATACATCAGCACCCCGAGACTCCACCAGTCCACTGCCTGCAAGTAAGAGGTATCTACTGTATCTAATGCATGCATTTATTACCACAGCTGTCAAGCGATACATTTTTTTAATCGCGCATTAATCGCGATTTTAACGTACATTTTGATTTGTGTTGTACATGCAGGTCGGCATCGTAGGACCATTGAAAATGTTGTCGCCGTTTATCATTGGTCTATTTTAAGAGAAACGGCTGTTGAACGTTGCCTCGTTATTCACTTGAATTTGTTTGATAAAAGTGATATATTAAAGATGATTGATGTCTTTTCATTTTTTTTAAATTTAAAGGGAACTGCACAGTGTGTAGGAGCCAGGGAACACGGGTCAATCACTTCACCCGAAGTTCTGTTGTGCTGCTGCTACATGATTGGCTGATTCGATTTTACCTCAGAGACCCGCCCCACAATGGAAGGGAAGGAGTTTGTGTGTGTGTGTGTGTGTGTGTGTGTGTGTGTTACGCGGATCCGTCACCTTTGTTGTCTCCGGCGCTCATTAAACTGATGTAACATACACAAATATAGCAACCCAAAAACGGCTACAACTTCTTCGTTCTCCATTGTTCCTTTCAATCTTTAGCAGTGTTTATGATAGCTAACGAGCTAAGAGATCCTAACATTCAGCATTGTGTTCACTGTCGGCAACGCTGGTTTGCCTAATGTAACAAATTTTTAATCTGAGTTGAAATTTTAGTGGCGTTAATTTGTTCAATCGCGATTAATCCGTTAACGCGTTAACGTGTTCAATTAACGTTAATTTGACAGCAATATTTATTACACATAGCTTAATAATACATATTATTCGTCCATATTATCTATTATCTATTATCAGACAAGCATAATAAATGTTTAAAATAAAATAATGAGCAGCCCAAAGGACAGTACCTTGTCATGTCCAGATTCTCCACCTTCTACAATCTCAGGGGCCATGTATTCAATTGTGCCACACACGGAATAAGCCCTCTCTACCTACAAGGCAAACAGTGGAGCGACAGCAAGAAAGGGAAAGAGCTTTATGTACATGCTTGTCAGTTTATATGCAGCCCAGGTTTGACTGGCACAAAAATCCAAAGCATTAACATGTGGAAAAAAGAAATAACACTGAATCTATATTTATGGGATTTGGCAGGCTCGAGAGCCCTGGAGTGGCAGCGTGGCTGTGGTGGGATTTGAATTCAAGACCTTCTGGTTAGTAGTCCGACATCTTAACCACTGAGCTACCACTGCCCTAACAAAGCACTGTATATTGTAACTGGTATGCATGGGTCAACTATGGCTCAACAAAACATATCTGACAAGAGCAAAGCATGCCAGGGACTGCATGTACTGCAAGAGCTGGGTGGTCTCTGTAAAGTAATATTCTATTATTTACTGAGCAAAATGCTGTTTTCTTGCAAGTCTCGGTTAAGAGACTGGATGTCTGGATCATACTTGACTGTTTTAACACACACACACACACACACACACACACACACACACACACACACACACACACAATGTAGGATTTCCTATGTTTTTTACACTGCTGTTTTACATCAATGTAACTGCAATGTTGTAACAATGTAATGTAACATTATACAGTATAATGTGTCTCTACACGGTTTCATTCAAGTTCAAGAATATTTGAAAGAGACTCATTAATGTTTTCTTTAGCTCATAGCAAAATACTGCTCTGGAGCTCAACTGATTCTAGCCTGCAATCTACAGCCAAGTCTGCTTCGTGGCAGTACTGAAAACATACTGTATATTATTGGACTCACCTCATCAAATTCTTTGCTAAGTCCAAAGTCTGTCAGGACAATGTGACCGATTGAGTCCAGAAGAATATTCTCCAGCTTTAGGTCTCTGTACACAACCCCTAGCTAAAAAGGAAACGGACATGCTGATTTTTTTTAACAGAACGTCACAGCTGAAAATAATTAGTGGCTACGAGAAATCTGTCCTTGTTTCATGAAATCCTGCTTTAATAAATGAGATCTAAGCTTCAGGACAGCAGCCTGTATGAAGCTTTAAGGGTCTTAACATTCACTTTGGTGACAAGCTATCACTACTTGGGCTCTGATACCGAGTCTGTTTTTGTCGGATCAGGCCAGAAAGTGCCCTGGGCAATATTTTGCTCCATCAGAAACTGCAGCTGTGCAGGGAATCAACATGAAACAAAAATAGCATCCTTCCGCTTTCTGTAAACAATGTCACTGAGAACATTTGGGCTATATTTATGTCCATTAAATTGGCTGTCCTGAATTCTCGGCAAAAGCAAAAATGGAGCAGATGTGATGTATAATGTCTGGGGGAAAGGAGAAAGTCTAAACTGAAGTGAAACCCTTTTTTCACTATTTTCAACGTATTCCCACTAAGAAAACATCCAATATGAAATATTTTCCTTCTGTATATTGATGTATTTCTGAGAAAATCAATCAATTAGAGCTCTGTATGGGGGAAGAGGAAGATAAAATACAAACCCCATTTCCAGAAAAGTTATGACACTTCCTAAAAATGCAATAAAAACTAAAAACTGTCATTTGATAATTCACTTGAACTTTTATTTAACATTTTCAGTGTTTTCACTGACAAACCTAAGTGAATTTTGTAAATATAATATAAATAAAATGTGATGCCTGCAACACACTCAAAAAAAGTTGGGAGAGAAGCAAAATAAGTAATACAAGTATCAAGTAGTTCAAGTAAAACTTGAGTTGCTTAAGTTCTGGAAGGTTGCACAATCAGCAGTTTAACTGGTACCAGATGAGGTCATCAAGAGTTCAAGATAAAGTTAGCATCCACCAAAGTCTTAGTCTTTGCACGCAAGGATGGGTTTTGGTTCACCTCTTTGCGCCAAACTTCGTGAGAGAATTGCCAGTCAGTTGAAACACAATGCTTCTCAGCACAATATTGCAAAGAATTTGGGTCTTTCACCTTCTACAGTTCATAATATCATGAAAAGATTCAGGGAGTCAGGGGAAATCTTGGTGTGTGTGTGAAGGCCAAGGGCAGAGACTGTTGCTTAACGTGTGTGACCATCAAGCCCTCAGGCGGTATTGTTTGAGAAACTGTCATGCTACTGTGATGGACATGGCCACACGAGCTCAGGAGTACTTTGGAAAAACATTGTCACTTAACACAGTCCACCTCTGCATCAAGAAATGCAACCTGAAACTGTATTATGCAAAGAGGAAGCCATATATTAATTTTGCGCAGAAATGCTGCCGAGTTCTCTGGGGCCCAAAGTCATGGATGGATTGAAAGACAGTGGAAAGGTTCTGTGGTCAGATGAGTCCACATTTTAGCTTGCTTTTGGGAAAAAAATACCTGCTTACCAACTTTTCTGGAAGTGGGGTTTGTACATTATATTACAGAGTATATGGTGGCATAGTCAAACATTTAATGGCAGGCAAAAGTCAAAACATTTTAGTGGAATGTCACAGAAAAGCCCAGACATTTGTCCTGATCAATGCCGATGAATCATACACAAAACATCAATATGCCATGCTTCTTACCTGATGTAAGTGTTCGAGAGCCAGTACGATCTCTCCGCTGTACAAAGCGACCTCTTGCTCTTTGAAATGGACCCTTTGCACCAAGTGTGTGAAGAGCTCTCCTCCATTCACATAGTCTGCAATCAGAGCCTGGCATCAATCTAAACTCACTGCTGCTGGCAGATGGCTAAGTTCACGCTGCTGCAACTTCTGAGAAATGAGCTCTCTAATAGCACAACAACATTGTAAATAAACACATACAGATGAAACCAGAATGTACTTTAGTTCTCAGATACCTTTTTGTTGCCCACATGTGCAACAAATCTTACTCATATGAAGTTAACCAGCATGGAGTATAAGTGCAGACTGAGAAAAAAGAAGACGCGTACCTAAAATAAGGTGAAGCTTGGTGTCTGTCTGGAAGGCATAGTGCAGCGTAACCAGGAATGGAGACTGTCTGATATGCTCCAGCACCTGCCTCTCTGTACGCGTGTGCTCGGCTGTCTTCGCCTTCTGCACGATGGTGGCTTTTTTCAGCACCTTCATGGCGTACAGTTTGCCCGAGTCATGTCCGCTCACTTTGCGTACCAAGAACACTTTTCCATACGCTGTTCATGAAGAATGAGATCTGAGTGAACCGAAGTGAAGCACAGAGAACAGAAGCAGTGTAGGAGATCAGCCTGTACTCACCTCCTGTACCCAGAACCTTCAGCAGCTCGAAATTCTCAATGCCTACACGCTCCACATGGCCTGTCAGGTTTGCTGGAGAAAGGAACAAACAAGGACCTGATTCTGTACCATTTCAGAATTTGACAAAACACAGCTTACATTTGGTGCATTTTGGACAAGTTCAGGCATACTAAGCAGGATATGCAATTCGAAGACCAAGGTACCTAGACCAGATACTAGAAAATGAAAGATGAATTCTGTGATTAAAGAGTAAGGACTGAAACACAACAGGACGTGCTGTTATAGAAATATAATCCACGATGAGGTGGTGTGATGCAGACAAGCTGATACTTTTCCTATAGCAGCATGTCAGTGTTTTACTTCTCTCACCCCCTAACTGTCCTTTTCTTACCAGCTTCTTATTTTTTTTCTATTTTAAATTAATAAGACAAATAAAAGCAGCTTGTTGAAAGCCCTCTGTCCTGAAGACTCTCCCGTGATGAAAAACTTACTGACTGTTACAAATCTCTGACACTGGAGACTCCTTGCATAAATGTTAAACAGACGTCTCACAGACAGCTTCAAGATTCTGTTTAAAAAAAAATTATATATTGTTTAATTACTAGCCTTAGATTATGCAGATCATCCTCTATATAAGCCCCTGTGAATGAGGTGTTACTATAAAAAATGCAAAGGCATAACAAGTAGTGCATCTAGATAAGTCTTCTGACCAATCAGGTTTGGGAATTCAGCAGCGCTGTTTATAAACACAGATAATGCACAAAATTTTTTAAATCAGTGATGTCTTTCATTAGCATGTTAATAATCAATAACATTGATTAATATCATTAACACTGATTTATAATAAATGACTGAATTATTCACTTAAATTGGGAAGAAATAGCAGCATACTGTGCCATGACAAAGTATTTGCCCCTTCGCAATTTCTTTGATTTTTTGCTAATTAGTCACATTTAAATGTTTTTGATCGTCAGACTAATTTTAATATAAAATAAAGACAACATGAGTAAACAGAAAATGAAGCTTTTAAATGATTATTTCATTTATTGAAGATAAAGATTTATTCAAAACCTATATAACCCATGTGAAAAAGTAACCCCTCCCCCCAACTTAATAACTGCTTATGCCTTCCTTGACAGAAGGAACTGCAATCAAACATTTAAGATAACTTGTGATGAGTCTTGTACATCACTGTGGAGAAATTCTCACTCACTCTTCTTTGCAGAATTGTTTTAATTCAGATGCTTTGTAGAGTTTTTGAGCATGAACTGCCTGTTTAAGGTTTTGCCAGAGCATCACAATGGGATTCAAGTCAGGACTTTGACTCCTTAGTTTAGTTTATTTCGGGCCAATCAGACACGGACTTGCTTGTGTGCTTTGGTTCTTTGTCCTGCTGTATAACCCAACTACACATGAGCTTTAGGTCACAAGCTGACAGGTGGACTTAATTCTTCAGGATTTTCTGATAGAGAGAAGAATTCATGATTCCATCAATTATGACAAGTCGTCCAGGTCCTGCGGAAGAAAAGTAGCCCCAGAGCATCACACTACCACCACCATGTTTGACTTTAGGTATGATGTTCTTATGGTGGAATGCAGTGTTAGCTTTACGCCATATGTAATGGGGCCCATGTTTTCCAAAAAGTTCCACCTTTGACTCATCAGTCCACAGAATATTATCCCAAAAGTCTTGTGTGTCATCTAGATGGGGTTTTTTTTGTCGAATATGAGATGAGTCTTTGTGTTCTTTTTGGTCAGCAGTGCTTTGTGTCTTGCACCTCTCCCATGGATGCCATTTTTGCCCCGTTGTCTTTCTTATTGTGGAATCGCCTACATTGACCTTAACTGAGGCAAGTAAGGCCTGCAGGTCTTTAGATGTTTGTCTGTGTTCTTTTGGGACCTCCTGGATGAGTTGTTGATGCACTCACATTTTACAAGTGTAAATTTCACTCCTGGGAAGGTTCAACACTGTTCCAAGCTGTCTCCATTTGTGGATAATGGCTGGAGTCCCAGAGCCTTTGCAGTGGCTTTGTAAACCTTTCCAGACTGGCTGATTTTAATGACTTTGTTTTGCATCTGTATTCAAATCTCTTTAGAGTGTGGCATCATGTGCTGCTTTTTGATGCCACCTTCTTGCCTGCTTCACATTGCCAGACAGGTTCTATTTAAGTGATGTTTAGATGCAACAGCTTGGGCAGCAATCATGCCTGGGTGTGACTAGTGAAACTGAACCCAAGAGTCAATTGAATTTGGTTAACTGTTTGATTTAGTAGCTAAGTGGCAATTACATTCAGGTTCTGAATCAATCTTAGTCTTCAATAAATGGAATGATCATTTAAAAGCTGTATTTTCTGTCTACTCATATTGTCTTTATCTTATATTAAAATTATTCGGATGATCTGAAACATTTCAATGTGCAATGTGTTGCACCTGACTGAAAAGTAACAGACATTATTATGATTATCATGTAAACATTCAGCACACAAGGTATACATGTTAATGACAGCATTCTTCACATGTCTGCGTTTGAGAAGAGCAGGCCTGCACACTAATGTGCTATCTAAAGCATATAAATAGTGAGGTCACATATTCTTTATGTGGCTGTGTTGAACATACCCACTGAGGTAAACACATTCTTGCTCTCTCTCTCTCTCTCTCTCTCTCTCTCTCTCTCACACACACACACACACACACACACACACACACACACAC
>JAOVVH010000002.1:11991698-12011699 GCA_028566435.1 Scorpiodoras heckelii
GGGGGGATAAAAATATATATATATATATATATATATATATATATATATAGAGAGAGAGAGAGAGAGATTAGATTAGATTAGATTAGAATTTATTTGTCATTTCAACGAAATGTCATTTCCCTGGGGTTCGGTGTAAAGTACCTCATCCCAGAGCGGCTGCTGCGTGAGCACGCGTTATGCATGTGTTGACACGCGCCACCAACAGACAGAAAAATTAATAAATATTATATATATATTTACACACACACACACACACACACACCGATCAGGCATGGCATTAAAACAACTGACAGGTGATGTGAATAATACTGATTATCTCACTACAATGACATTGGTCAAGGGGTGGGATATATTAGGCAGTGAATAACAGTGAGCACACAACTTTGATGTGAAAAATGGGCAAGTGTAAGGAACTGAGCATCTCTGACAAAGGCCAAATTGTAATGGCTATACAGCTGGGTCAGAGCATCTTCAAAACTGCAGGTCTTGTGCGGTGTTCCCGGTATGCAGCGGTTAGTACCTACCAAGAGCAGTCCAAGAAAGTGCAACAGGTGAACTTGTGAGATTGTCCTGGGCAGCCAAGGCTCACTGCTGCGCATGGGGAATGAAGGCTATCCTGACTGGTCTGATCCCACAGAAGAGCTACTGTATTGCTGAAAACTTTAATGCTGGTTATGATAGAAAGATGTCAGAAGACACAATGTATCACAGCTTGCTGCATATGGGGCTGTGTAGCTGCAGACCACTCAGAGTCCCCATGGTGAACCCTGTACACCACTGAAAACATCTACAATAAGCATGTGAGCATCAGAACTGGACTATGGTGCAATGGAAGAAGGTGTCCTCATCTGATTAATCACATTTTCTTTTACATCATGTGGATGGTCGGGTGCTTGTATGTTGATTACCTCAGGAAGAGATGGCACCAGGATGCACTATGGGAAGAAGGCACTGGTGGAGGCAGTGTGTTGCTCTGGACAATGTTCTGCTGGGAAACCTTGGGTCCTGGAATTCATGTGGATGTTACTTGGACATGTACCACCTACCTAAACATTGTTTCGGACCAAGTGCGCCCCTGCATGGCAATGGTATTCCCTAATGGCAGTGGCCTCTTTCAGCAGGATTAACACTACAAAGATTGTTCTGGAATTAATTGAGAAGCATGACAAAGAGTTCAAGGTGTTGACTTGGCTTCCAAATTCCCCAGATCTCAATCTGATCAAACATCTGCAGAATGTACTGGACAAACAAATCCAATCCATCGAGGCCCAACCTTGAAACTTACAAGATTTAAAGGATCTGCTGCTGATGTCTTGGTGCCAGATACAACAACACACCTTCTGACGTTTTGTAGAGTCCATGACTTGATGGGCCATATTGTTTTTTTGTGGCACAAGGGGGACCTACACAATATTAGACAGGTGGTTTTAATGTTATGGTTGATCAGTGTAAACTGAAGTACCAGAAAAACTGGTATATGAGTTAATACTTCGTAGGTCCCCCATGGGATCTTGGAGGGAAAGTTGTACAGTCCTCACGCTGATATTTGTTGATGCCGCAGCGTTGAATTCCGATGTTATTTGAGGCAGTGTTACACGCCTGTTAAACGATTGCTGCCAGACGACGCTGGACACGTTCACGTTCACACAGAGTCTTTTTACAGCCATACTGCTGTCGTAAGTTCAAGGTTTTGCCAGAATTCTTGTAGTCACGATACACCCTTGAAATGCTCATACATGAAAATCCAAACATACAGTACACTGTATTATGGGCAAATGTTTGTGGACACCTGACCATAACGGCCATGTGTGAGCCTTCACCATACTGTTGCTACGAAGGTGGAAGTACACAATTGTCTAGAATGTCTTTGCATTACAGTTTCCCCGTGCGAAAAAATGACGTACATTAAGACATCCAACAGTTCCAAGGTTAAAGCCATTGGGATGACCTAAAATGCACTGTACAAATTCCTTAATTGTTTCTCATTAGCAGGAGACTGTCTTTGCAACTAGAATGAAGTTGACTTGTGTAGAAAAAAGGAAGTTTGAGATGTTTTCGTATCCATTCCAGGCCTCACTCAGCATGTGGTGGCGGACTACCAGCAGGCAGCAGATCTACTGGAAGAGGGCATCACTAACCGCACCACTGCTGCCACACATGTTCATGATGCTAGCAGCCGATCACATGCCATTTTCAGCATCCAGTACACACAGGTACTTAATCTCATATCTGTTCAACATCAGTGCTGCCCTTTGTTTCTAGTTGAGCAAATCCTGTTATAAAAGGGTTAATCTTGTGACCAGTAAGACTTTGTTTCACACTATAAATGATGCCACATAGCAGCACCTATGAAGGTAGAAAGGGTTTTTACGGATTGTGAGGTGATGCCCTCGTTTCCCAGCCAAAGCTAGATTTAACTGTACACTAATTACATTAGAAACAATGGAGGAGCATTAATGTAAGGTGACTGTGATGACTGTATTACTTTCTGACAAATTTATTTGGCTCGGTTTCTCAAAAGATAAATAAATTAATAACATAACCCACCAAGACCCTGACAAAAATGAAGCAGTTACTAAAGTAAACCCATCACCAGCACTGTAATAGCACTCACAATCAGGCCAATAAATATAACGACAGTGTACATGGGATCACAGTTAGTGGTACTTTTTATTATCTGTTTAATTGACGCGAATAAACTATTAGTAAAAGGTCTTGATATTTGTAAAGCCTTCTGCATATTATCAGTCGCTTTGAGATATGACTTGCACTTACATGTTGCTTTGGATAAACTCTCCTTTGTAGGCGATACTAGAGAATAACCTTCCGTCTGAAATAGTGAGCAAGATCAACTTAGTGGACCTGGCTGGCAGGTTGGTGGTTTTTGTGCACAGCTGCTTAAACATCTTTTAACCCACTATCACACATCTGACTACAATCAGGTCGCCCCCTAGTGGACCTGCTTGGTTATTTCACACTCATATTCTTTTGGTGTTTGTTGTCCATCAGTGAGAGAGCGGACCCTAACTACTGCCGAGATCGCATTACTGAAGGAGCCAACATCAACAAGTCTCTAGTTACTCTGGGAATTGTCATATCTGCTCTCGGTATGGGAATTTCAAGCATTTCTATTCTTAATACACTTCTGTCTTTTATCGTTTTTATTGTCGTGGGTTTTTTTCCTGAGTTTTTTTCTGTGTCTTCCCCTAGCTCAGAACTCTCAGATGTGCAGTAGCAGTCAGAGCATTAACAGCATGCTGAGTGAGGGGGAAGCCAGCACGGTCGGCAGTCAGTCCAGCTCCCTGTCCAGCAGCAGCCGCAGGCACTGCTTCATCCCCTACAGAGACTCGGTCCTCACCTGGCTCCTCAAAGACAGCCTGGGCGGCAACTGCAAAACCATCATGATCTCGAGTGAGTCTGTTTTTGGGTAATAATGGTTCATTAAATATGATTATACCACAGCACTGTTGCATTCTTGAATCTGATTAGCCAGTCTTATGTTTCTATCATAACAGCTGTAATTCAAATCACAGGTTTCTATTAATTATAATACATTACTGTTTCTGTAGTAACAGGCCATTCACAGGAACTTGAATCACTGATGACCTAAGGCTAAGGATTATTTATTAAAGTATTATTTAACATAGAAAAATGTAGTCATTGATATTATGACACTTTGTCTAAGGAGATGTTTACTTAATATAGTCAGGTCAGAAGATTTTTTTTTGGTTTCTCAGTAACATAACATGCTGCGCTTTTTGTTTTATTAATTTCAAGAAAGAATGGGGAAAAAAAGAGATGCTGGTTAAGGAGTGAATGTTTATGCTTAAGGAACTAAAGCTGACCCCTCACTAGAGGATTATTGGGCTGATTTTGGGGCTGATTCTCTCCTCCAGACAATCGCAGGGGCGTACCTCGATTTGTTGCTAAACTGAACCGATTATCTGTCCAAAAGATCCTGTAGTGCAGGAGTGTCAAACTAAATCCACAAAGGGCCATGTGGGTGCAGGTTTTCTTTCCAACCAAGCAGAAGCCACACAAGATCCACTGATTAGATCCATTGATTATAAAGAGGTTGATTGAGGTGTGGCTCGTGCTTGGTTGGAAGGAAAACCTGCACCCACACAGCCCTTTGTGGATTTAGTTTGACACCCCTACTGTAGTGTGAGGGGTGTGCAGATATAACCTTTTTAGCTCCCGAAAATACCAAGAATCCCAAAAAATATTGCACTACAAAATGTATAATCTATGCTCTCTGTCTTCTCAGCTGTAATTTCGTGTACATTTTTTTTTCAGTGCAAAACACACATGCAACTGGGTGATAAGAACAGCAAGAATAGTCACGTTTGATCTCATGGGTTTCTGTGTGATCACCCTTCTGAAATCATTTCAGTTAATCACCACATGTGTGGTCGTGCATCTTGACTAAATTGTCTAGTGCAGTGGTGTCCAGTCTTATCCGAGAAGGGCCTGTGTGGGTACAGGCTTTCTTTATAACCAAGCAGAGGACACACGCTACTGAAAGTCAAGATCCATTGATTAAAAACAGGTGGAATGAGGCGTGGTCTATTGTGTGCACTCTTAAAATTACAAGACTCAAAATCTATTGAAATCTGTCATTATTTCTGTGGTCTTCCACGTTATTAAAATTGGGGGCAGTGGCAGCTCAGTGGCTAAGACAATGGACTACTGATCAGAAGGTCGTCAGTTCATACCCAAGCTGCCACTCGTGGACCCCTGAGGAAGGCCCTTAACCATCAACTGCTCAGTTGTATAAATGGGGTAAATCTAAGTCACTGTTCGTAAGGGTGTCTGCCAAAGGTTTGAAAATCCTGTTCTGTGTTTAACTTATCTCAAGGACATATAAATGTATGAAAATGCGGACCACTAATAAATAAATAAATAAATAAATCACAAATATTTGGCATATTGCTGAAGTATAAGCGGAATAAAACATTTCATGTCTTATAGAGGAAAATAAGCACCTCTGGTGTGGTGACACCATTACACCAGTACTGATTATTTTCCCATAACAGAACATCCTTTTTTTCTGCCTGTACAGCAATCTCGCCTTCTTGCAGCAGCTACAATGAGACTCTCAGCACACTTCGCTATGCTGCTCATGCCAAGAACATTGTAAACAAGCCAAGAGTCAATGAGGTGTGTTTGTAAATGAGTGTTTCTGCCATGCTATGATTACTCCCATTCACGGATGATGATAAAAATGAGACGTCTTTGTTCTCTGTTTGTTCTGTATTGTTCTCAGGACGCCAGCGTGCAGCTGATCAGGGAGCTTCGTGAAGAGATTGATCGACTGAAGAGCATGCTGTCGAGCTTCTCTATGGTAAGTAACTTCCTAGAAGATGCTCCTTGCACAGATAGCAATGGTGATGGCTCATACAGATATTGCTTTTGCTAACTGTGTACAGCAGAGAAACCCCAGCCCATCTCTGAGTGATGAGAGAGACAGCAGCCTTTCAGACATAGTGCTGCAGAATGAACTGAAGGTTTGTTAACACGACTAAACACGAAATATTAAATGCAGTAATAAAAGCATCTGCTTGTTCTTTCAGGATCAGCATTATGATCATCTCTGTGACCTTATCCCTGCTCTTAACTTCAGGTGGAACAGCTTACTAAAGACTGGTCCGAGAGTTGGTGGGATAAGCGAGCTCTTCTGGAGCAGTACAGCGTGGACATTAACCAGGACAGAGCAGGAGTTCAGATACATTCTCTCCAACCTCACCTCATCTCCCTTGAACCGGACGTCCTGAGCACAGGAGTCACCATTTACCACCTCCGGGTACTGATTTCATTGGTGCTCAGTTTCTCATCAATTCAAGCTCATGAGATTTGACCTGTCTAACATTAGCATATTTTTGTATACTCTGCTATATTTAAACAGTCTGCTTTCTAACTAATAACTTTTTTCTTTTGTATAGATTCTCCTTTTTTCATCTTTTTTCTTATTCTTTCTTACTCTGACTGCAAAATTCTTTGAGATGCCTGCCACAGTCAGGTAAAGCAGCCCTGCTTGTCTGCACCAGTTTAATTTCTTCTTCAAATTTTCCCTTTCATCCTCTCCCTCTACTGCTCTGTGTATGGTTGAGGTACAGTTTGGTTGAGGCATTACTTCAGAAGCTATGAGACTATTTTGTAGATTTCATCAGCTTCAGGGCCAATGAACAACCTGCATGAAAAGTCCCTCTTGGGAACTCTTAAATCCTTGATGTACAATCCTACAACAAAGCTCTTTTTGAGAGCAAAGCACTCTTAATTATCCAAGTAATCCTTAAAGAAGAACAGTTTTTTCTCCCAAAGTATGTATTAAGTGGGTAAGTGTATACTGTAAACCCCAAATTATTTTGTAATTATTTTATTCTTAAAACCTAGGCTTTAAAAATGAATCTAAACTATCTTGGTACTTGGTACCAAGTTCTTGAAGGGTTCTTGAAGAGTTCATTAGATATTTAAGGGTTCTTAGCCTCCTAAACGTTTCCTACTTGGACCCCTTTCTGAAAGGGAAACCATGTTATGATATGCATTTTTAATAAGCACAACTAACAATGCTCTTCTATGATTAATATTTAATTACACCCTTATTAATTCTCATCCCTCTGTGTGTTGCAGGAAGGAATCACCAGAATTGGACCTCAAGATCCAAATGAGGAAGAACCCCATATTGGTAACGATTTTCATATCTCTGTAGACTAATACATCACATGCTATTACTTATTGGAATAGTATACACTTATGAAGAACGGCCGGTTTGTGTGTTAATGTTGCTCTTTAATGTCATGCCAGAGGCTTCTGTTTGCGAAATTGAGAACCAGAATGGAGTTGTTACCCTCAAACCCCTTCCACACACAGCCTGCATGGTCAATAATAGAGAGGTCACTGAACCCTGTCGACTCGCACAAGGTAAATGCAAAACACAGGTACTTGTTTACACACACACACACTGTCGTAATAAAGGGTGACTGACTTTTGGGTGTGAATTGAATTTGTACTATTGCAGTGGAGTGTACACGGAAGTACCAGAATAACTAGCAGTTAATACTTGGTAGGCCCCCCACGGGATCTTGGAGGGAACGTTGCACAGTCCTCATGCTGAGTTCCGATGTTACTTGAGGCAGTGTTGCACGCCTATCACGTGAAACGATTCTTGCCAGCCAACACTGGTCACGTTCACCCAGAGTCATTTTACGGCCACACTGTTGTCGTAAGTTCGAGGTTTTGCCGGAATTCTTGTAGTCACGGTACACCCTTGAAATGCTCATATGTGAAAGTCCAAACTTTGCTTCCACCTCCAAAATGCTATGACCCATCACACGAGCTCCAGCTATTATACCCGCATTAAAAACTTGCTATTCTCACAGCGGAAACAGCTCTAGAAGCTTCCATAGATGTCTACTGCTTTATATACGCACTGGCAGACGCAGCCAGTGACATGCATATGTGGCATTGCTATGTATTTTGCACAGACTACAGTACCAGTATTTCTGGTACTTCAGTGTATAAAGAGAGTGGAATTTGACTGTTGTAATGGTCATCTGCTTATTTTAGGTGCAGTGATAACATTAAGAGGACGGCGCAAGTTCCGGTTTAACCACCCTGCAGAGGCAGCAGTTCTGAGGGAGAGGAGACGTGTACGTACACATACCACATTCTCTATCAGTTTATGTGACAACAATACAAAGTGATTTTAAGATCAGAGTGATATGTGCACGTAATTCCTTTAACATAAGGAACTAGAAGGATAAGGAAACAGAAATCAAACTAGTTCAGGTGCTTTGTCTGATTACATAATATAGATAATGCATTCAAAAAGTGTATTTGGTATAATCACAAATCTTGTTTTTTTTTTTTTTTTCCTTACAGGTCCTTGAAGGTGGTCCTCTTTTCAGCTCACCTGAGCTTAATGCTCTCGCTCCTAACTCAAGGTGAAACATTTTGTCCTGTAGTTTATATTTGTTGTGCTAGTAGCTGGAAATGTTGGACTGCTAATGAGATCTCTAGTGCATTATTATCTTGTTTTTGCTGGATTGACTTCAGGTTACTTGGTTACTGAAAGTGTTCGCAAAGCTCATTGACAAAATCAAGTTGTCTGCTTGTTGTAGATTTCTGTGTTCTGATGCGGAAACGTTCGCCTCTCTTTATATCTCTGTGTGTTCAGGGCAGAGGATGTATGCAGTCAGGGAGACAGTGACAGGGTAGCTGGCTGGCAGAGGCTAGAGGAGCGTCAGCGCTACGTGGAATGTCTGCACGAGGAGATCCTGGTGGAACAGCGAAGAGCTGAGAAAGACTTGGAGAGAGAGCAGGCCCATCTTCGAAAGCAACGTTCTGAGAGTGAGTTGTGTGCTTAATCACTTGTGTTCAAAAAGCTTTAGGCAAAGGTGATTGCTGCAATACTTGTTAATTTAAGAATTTAAACTTAATGTACAGAAATGTCTGAGAGTGCAACTCAGAATGTTAGTATTTTGCATACATTTTTAATTTAATTCATAATAGCAACTACAAATTATATTATCAGCATTAACTTGAGTGAAAACTAGAATCATTAATCTAAATATATTTGCTTTTCTTAGAACTTCCTAATCCCCCATTTGACTTAATGACAGCCTGCATTCAAAATTGCATGGCCCCACAAGAAGATCAAATAATTGGAGCACATTCTTCAGTGGAAGGTTCAATACTGACCTTTGTACAAACATCTGACCTTTTGTACAAAGGAATTAACATGGTCAATATCACAAATTTGCTTACATTTAAATAGTGACCTAGAAATAGTACAGCAGCTTGAATGTTGAATATTCCGTAATAAGATATTATACATTTCTTATCTAAACTTTCCGTTTATTTTTAATTTTTGAGTGGACAAATTCCCAGGTTTTCGGTGTGGTCTCAGGCTTTTGGACCTCACTATATAACATAAATGTGACTTATGGAAATATTCTTTCCCATTTTTTGGCATGTCTAAAATAATCTTACTTCATAAGTAATGGACTCTCCTGCTTTCCTGCTTGTTATTAAGAGAGATCTTGTCAATATTGTAGCTATTTTTTGACAGAAAGTAAGAAAATACAGCAAAATGATTTTATTAAATGGCAATGCATATTAGATTTCATTTACATTTAGAGCGTTTAGCAGAAACTTTTATCCAGGGCAGTGTACATAAGAATGTCCTCATGATAGTTCACAAGTTTAGGAAACTAAGGCTGTATTAATATTGACACTATGCCTTTCTTGTATCTTACAGTCCAGCAGTGGATCTCACAAGAAAAGCAACGTCTTGCTACTATCAGGGAGAAGGGAACACTCGACTCGGGGGTTCAAACAGATGTCATTCCTCTGCCTGCACTGGTTGGCATTAATGAGAATGAGAGCAGCAGCAAAACAGTGCATCCATCACTAATTGTGGGTGACAGGAAACGGGTGGTGCAGGAAGAGCTCCTCAAACACCATGCGCTTAGAAGAAATGAGAATCGCTTTCGCCGCAAAAGACTGCGCTACCAGCTGGAAAGAATTGCTCGCAAGCGACACCTGCTAGAGGCAAAGCAAGAGCTTCAGAGACTGGAGACTGCCCTTTCACTCAGGGTTGATGGAACCTTGCCCCCTGATCTTGGGTCTCCCTCAAAGCACAGAGGAGCTTCAGTGGTCTTGCGAAGGCATTCTTTTTCTGTTGACCTTTTGTCTCGGCTTTACCCTCAGCATACACCCATTTTCAGGTCAGTAAGAATGTTTTTGTTAAGAGATGCTCTCTCAAAATGAGCATAATACTGTAGACATAAATCTTTCAGAAAGCAGACTCCTAAACTATAGTTACTTTTTTCTTTTAACAGCCAGTTTCTTAGGAGGAACAGATTATCTGAGTCGACATCATCTCTCTCTAAGGTTCCCTTTCCTAGAAGATGGGTGTCTGATGAATGTCTACCAGGCAAACCTAGAGGCCGCTCTAACACTATGCCATCAAGACGTAGTGAAGGAACTTCAAGTAGGACAGGCTCCTCTGAGAACATCAAAATATTATCGAAGGAAAACATACCATCTGAAGAAATGACAGAAGGAAAAGGTTTCGCATCTCAGCTCCATGTTGCACCACCAGTAGGGAATCATAACATATCTACAGTGGATTCAGATAGTAAGAAGGCACTTCCGATAATAAAGCAACCAAGTACTCAAAAAACATCACCTAAGGGAAGAAAGAGTTGGAAACCACATGAAGGGAACAAAGGCTTGGAGTCAATCCGCAAAGCTCTTTCTCAGTCAGTTGGCTTTGGAATAAAGATGGCTTTGTCAAGGGTTTTCCGCAAGCCTCCTTTAGTGCCGCGAGGTGGCAAAAGTGCTAAGTCTGCTAGCAGAGTGAAAACTCAATTAGTTGTGGAAGGAAAGAAGGACAAAGTTATAGGAAACTTGGGGCCAAAGCAGCAAAAGTCCCTTATTAAATCAACAGTCTCTTGTGATGGTTTAGACCAGCTCATGTCATTAAAAGAGAAGAAGCAGGGACGCTGGAACAGTGCAGAAACCCTGACTAAAAAGACCAGAAGATGGGTCAAGATGCAACATGATCTGACTAACTGGGCAGAGAATAATGGTGATGAAGTGGTCGATGACTCTTCAGACTGTGACAGTCTTTTCTCAGTGGACTCCCTTTCATCAGCCTATGCCACTGCATTGGCGGAGCAGCTTCAGCAAGAAGATTGTGAGCCGAGTGAGGCAGAGAGTGAGGACAGTCAGATGTCCAAGGACTCACTTGTCAAGGACAGTAGGGGGGTCACTGATGCAAGGCCAGCATTGATGCCCAGTCACTCCATGTATCATACTTTCCATTCATCATCTAATCCAAAATCGACCCCAGATAGAGAAAAATCAGAGGACTCCAAAGAAATACCTGGGGAGCATTTCGGGAGTCTGTATGGTCAAAAGGTAACAAGACAAGTGATAAAGGAATCGTCACACTCCTCACAGGTAACAGATTCCCAGCAATCCAATGATGCCTGTGTCAGAGAAACAGAAGCTTTCCTTGCACTTACAGATGCATGGTCGTCCACTGATGCAGCAGATAGTCCTAGGATCCTTGCAGCCTCAGAGACCTTGTTGAAATTGTGCATACTATCAGAGACCAGTGGCAGTCAAACCCAGGCTAGTCTAGAGCTATCTGATTCAACAGCTGGACCTGAATACCAAATATCACCCTGTTTTGATTGTACGCAAGGTAAATATGTGACAGTTAAGGAACAAAATCACATATCTTCTGAAAGGAAGACAGTCTTGGACTATTTGTTGAGTGATTCTAGCTCTACACCTGGTTCTACACCTGAGTGCACATTATTCCAAGGTCATAATGGGCTGTTGAGTAATTCTGAGGCACTGAACCCTTCTGGAGAGGCTTCCATCACTCCTAACACAACCAGCAATAACACATTGTGCACAAACCAACCACTACTAAAAGAATTAGCACCAGTAGAAACGAATGACTTTGATATGCTAGTGGTCAACGCACCTCCCAAAGAGAGTGCTGTTCTGTCCGCTTGGAGTTCTTCAGGATGCTTCCCAGGGAAATCCCCTGACAAAGACTTAAAAAGCAAATCCATAAAACAAACTGATCTTATCCCATCAGGTGATAAGAGTGTCCTCAGTAAAAGTTCTGTGCCACAAAATAACTTGATAGAATCAAAACAAGAAACACAGTCTGAAGAAAGTTGCATTGCAGAAACATCCTCCAGAAACAGTAATATCTCAAAATGTAATGGACAAACAGATCTAGAAAGTCAGCTTTCTCATAGTACACTTCAATCAGGAAATGCTTTAAAAAGCAACAATGAGCAGAAATCCATATGTTCCAGTATGGAACCACGACATTGTTTGAAAATAGAGACAGAAAAATGGTCTATGAAAAATAGTAAAATAGAGAGCTATGATGCTAAAAATAATAAAGATTACCCTTTTGAAATGAACATCATGTCTGATGGTGCCAACGAAGTGGCTGATTCTTTAAGACCCTGTGATCCTCAACTAGAGCATGAATCCTGTAACATGCACTCAAGAAAACGAAGCAAAGATTCTCAAGAAGTTTCAGTAGGCAATTTGAAAACCCCAAAGAGAAGCTGTGTTGAGTCCCTTGTTCCTGGTGATTCTGCTCTAAATAATGTACATACACTCATCAGCAGAGACTCAACAGGCAAAATGCTACCAACAGAAAGGGAGATAACTGCCAATTCATCCTTTCTACAAGATTCAAAAACTGTATCTGTGGACAATCCTAACAACATGTACCAAATCAGCAGTAATCCTGTTGTCACGTATACCTCTGAAGACAGACCGGCAACTACAGTGACGAAAGAAGAGAAAGTGTCTTCCATTCTCATGAATAAAAGTGAAATCCATGGTATGCCAGACGTAAAATTTCCTGATGTTACGGTTGCAGACAAAGGAGTGTTTGAGAGCAGTACATTGCAAACAATTAGCTTTTCAATAAAAGACAAGATATCAGAAGTGGTGAAAGAACACCTGAACATGCCACTGCAAGTGGATGGCACTGAAGACATTAATGAAGAACCAGAGATGAACATTAAAACGTCCTCAGCAACCAACACTGAGGACTTTAAGTGCGCTGAGAACAAGAATGAACAGGGCTCACTAGGAGAACTTGGCAGTTCTCACACATTTCCATGTGTGACTGAATATTCTCATGATGATGGAGTGAATGTGGACAACACAGATGACTGTGTGCGAGGCAAATATATAGTAAAAAATCCCACTGAGAAAGAAGCTGTATTAGTCCAACATGGAGCTGGATTGCTTAACGGTTGTCCATCTTTGTTGGTGAGGAACTTAAGTGCTGAAATAGAAAATTCAGACAATCATAATGCATATGGACCTGTGCTGCAAAATTTGACAATAAAGTTACCAGAAGCAAACAATTTCCAGTGTGAGGTACCAAGTCATAATCGTCCAGAATCATTAATTGCAAGGGATTCAGATATTTTAATCAATGAAGTGATCAGTGAAATAGAACAGACATTGATGTCTTCTCATAAACAAAGTCCTGAAAAAATTTTATCTTCTGAATTTGTCACTGATGAACATGATCAGTCCTTTCTCATAGAAAAAGAACTTATACCCATTGATAAAGTAGTTCACAATTCAGCTTCTAAAGGAACATCTGTAAGGACTGAAGACAGTGGATTTGAGTTTTCATCATGCACACAGCCGAAGCTGCGTATTTATCCTGCGGAAAACAGATCCCAAGTTTCACAAGTCCCAAAAGATGTTTGTGATGTTACAGTGTCTAAACGATGCTCAGAAACAGTGGTGGACCACATTGCCTCGGACATGCTTAAGGAGGCAGTGAAGTCTGTGGAAGCATACAAAGTAAATATGGCTGCTAAATTTCAGCAAGAGGTGGAGTTAAACACTGTTGTGCATCTTGAGTCAGCAGTTCAAAAGAAGAATGAACCCTCATTTAATTCAGACAGAGCTGAAAATGTCCAGGCCTCTGATTCTAGACCACTTAAAAAGCTAGAATACCAAGAATGTCCTGGTGAAAAACATAGTTTTATCACACAAGAACAACTGCATAATGGACAGAACACAAATATTTTAAATGAAACAAAAGACAAAAAAAACATTGAAAACCACACATGTTCTGGAAAACTACATAAAGAGACCATAGTTTCTAAATCTTGCCAGGCTCTAGCATTCTGTCCTTCAGAGCTACAGAGAGACAAACAAGCACAAATCATCCAGAGTGTCATTATGAGTGAAAATGCCTCTAACTGTCCTCTAAATGAAGATCAATCACTGTGTAAAGAAGACCATATGCTGCATACAAGGAAAATTCAGGAACAGTGTGTGACTTTGCAAAAAGAAATAAAGCATTCAGACCAACTGCAACCTCAAAACTTATCCGTCCCTTCTAAGTCTGTACAAAGACCAGAGCAGACAGACGTGAGAGAGACAAATAAAGTGGAGCTTAATTTTTCAGCTTCTAGGTCATTAAACCCAAAGGAACATCATCAAGTTAAAAGTGAATCTACTGAAAAAGCCACTGGAGTTAAACAACACACAGCAATAAATAATTCGAGACTCGTACTTTCTAGGCCTGCTGAAGAGCGGCAGAGAGGAAAGGCAAAGAGATTCAGGAAAGCCCATTTTACAGCCCCTCCGAGTTCATCCACTGACTCAACACCTGATTCATCCTTGGATGAGATCGCTAATTCTAGAATGCATAAATGTGGTGCTGTTTCTCCAGCCATACCTGACACACCTGCTCCTGGAAGACCAACGACTGAAATTAGAAATAGCTCGTCTGATGAATCAAGTACATCTCCATGTTTAGAAACAAAATCAAAATTGAAAAATTATCACTCTTATGGCTCGGATAATCCATACCCTTGCATCAGAGATGTTACTACTGACACATCAGAGGAAGCGAGGCAGAAAAAATATCATCTTAAGGCAAAGCTGTTTAATAATCCTGGTCTGTCAAAGGATGATGAAACAGTGAAATTACCCAGAATCAATTCTACTAAATGCATATCTGAGGAAAATAACCATGCAAGAGCAAAATCTTTTGAGGAAGATTCCATCCAAAATAGAGAAACTAGTCTCCATTTTGGTTCAAGTGACATCAACCCCTTTGTGCATACAAGAAAAAAGGATCAGATACTTAAAGCTGCATACAAAAATCAGCCATTTGGAAGTGCAGTCAATATATCCAGTCAACATTCCTCACTTGAAAGTTGTAGCAATGGTATAGCAAGATGCTGCAGTATGGACAATGGGTTGAACGTCCAGAATTCTCCTTTCAATTCTCATCTCAGCACTTATGCAATCCAAAAGGGGCTTTCTAGCACCGTTAGTAGTCCTGAAAATTCCAAAGAACATATTTCCACAGAACCCAAGCTGAGGGAAGCCTTTCGTAACCCAGTTATTTGTAATGAGAAGATCTTTACAGCTTCAGGCAGTGACTCTTGCAATGACACCTTAGACTTAGCAAGCAACTCAGGCCAAGTAGATGAAATAGTGCTGGTCTACTCTTCTGAACATGAAAGTCAGGAAAGTAAGCAAGATTCAAGAAAATGTGACCATGGTACCCAGACTGTCATGTTTTATGAAGACTTGGAGAAGAAAAGCAGACACAGGAGGAGCAGTACCCAAGTTCCTGTGTCCAGACAGGCGCATGGAAAATCCGCCACATGGACAAGTCTACAGAACATGTCTGAACATCTTTCTGAGTTGATTGTCAGCACTTCTGATCTTTTAGGGAACATTCAGGGTATGAGAACAGGGGAGAGTTCTATGAAAAATGACTCTCCGTTAAAAACAGGCACTAAAGTTTCAAAGGTATGCTCTGAAAAGTATTGCAAGAGTGATGGCTCCACCCAAACTGCCATAGATGTTGGGATCCAAACTGAGGACATTGCACTGCTAATGAAACAGAACAAAGTTCCCCGGTGTACCCCATCTGTACAGAACCACAAATCTCATGAGGTCAGTGTGATCGTCAAAGTTATTGGCTCTGAAGTTTGCAACATACCCAAGCAAGATGTTGTTAAGGATCAGTCTGGCAGCAGACAGACTTTTGAGACTATTAAAAGTATGCCCGACCTGCGTCCTGGAAGCTCACCTTCCTCTGAGCAGTTTGGTGGAAAGTTGGACACTATAAAAATTCTTTCTCTGGAAACCGTTGCACCAAATCAGCAGAGTTTCAGCCATGTCACTGTAGACCATAAAGCTTCCAACACTTATGCAGTTTGTGCTCAGAGAAAATGCACTTCTGAACTATTAGCAAAAGACAATCAAAGGCATCAGCAAGTGAAACCAAAGAATAACTCTGATAAAAGGGTGTTGCTTATAGACCGTGCCTCTTCACCTATTCTCACTGTGGATGTGACCAGTTTGCAGAAAGGGAAAGTCAAATCTGCTACAATCCACACACCTACTGAGACGCTCTCAAAAACCATCAGAAATCCACCTGAAAGCAAACCAGTGTCCACCAATAAACTTATATCACAGTCTCAAGGAGATCATTTTTACACATACCAAGCTGAAAACAAATCTGTGTCTTCGAAGTCTCTTGAGAACAAACACAGTTGTATAAATTTAGGTGAAGCAGACACATTCTCTGCAGACGTCCCATCCTGCAGATACATGCAAAATGGAAGAAGGAAGCACTCTCATGGAGAGCAAAGTAAAGCAGCAAGCCAAGCCATTTGGTGCAGACCCCGCTCTCATAGTCACTCTTCCTCTGTCAAACACAAGCAACCTGTAGACCTGAGCCAAAACACATTACAATCCTCAACACCCATTAATCAAAGCCACAGGAGCAGCATGCAGGAACATAAACACAGACTCTATAAAGATTTGAGCTCCTGGAGTGATCTGAGCAAAGACACTCTGCAATACCATGAGGAAGACAGCATGTCTTTGGCACTGAGTGACTGCAATACAGACGTCCTGGTCAGCATTAACCCGCTCACAGAAACCAGTCCACTCCAAGAGAACTGCTTGATTCCTGAAAACTTGCCCATGCACAACAAGTTCACCAACTGGTCAGGCATCAATCAGCAGCCACCAGCCAGGATCACTGATGAAAACATTACAACTGTGGAGAAATCCCCAGATATTAACACACAAAATCACCACCGATGTTCAGCAGAGTCAGAAAGTCTTGGGTATAGACACAAACCAGAGCTCTTGGAATCAGCAGATAATCGGAGCAGAGAAATAGAGAAACTGCGGAAGGAGCGGGAGCAGGTACTTGCCTCTATGCAATTTGAATCGAGTCCTCATTCGCTCAGTGTAGAGCTCACAGAGGCTAAGTTGCACTACGGCTTGGGGAAGACAGACACTCTGTTAAAGATTCTGAAGTCCAGTTCCAGAACAGAGTCTAACATCTGTACCAAACAGCAGCTGTATGACAGGTGGGTGTTTTAATGATTACTAAACACAAAGAGCTTATACCCTATGATAGATTTGATACCTGTTTATTGTATATCAGGTTTGGAAATGTGATCAGAATGGCATGTATGCGATAAAATGCTTTGTGACATGCAGTTATAGTGAAACAGACAAACATCAGGGTGTTGTGAGATCCAATAACAGCACTTCCTGAACTGTATTATTTCTCATATATCACAGCAATTTGCTAACCCTGACCATTTAGTTAAAATCATGTTGTATGTTTTATCAGCTTATAGTTATCTGTAATGATGTGAAATGTTTTTGAAACAAGTTCGTTCCGGTTATCCCTTATGTTCCAACAGGTATAAACAGATGTTTCCTTGCTAGCTCCATTTTTTCTTACTTTTGAAGTTAATAAGACAAAAATGAAGCTTATCATGTTAAAGCTTTTCAAAAGCAAAGTTTGGCAGCTTCTTCCAAAAAAAAAGGCAAATAAACGTCTCTCCACAAAAAAAGCTCATCATATCGAAAATTGTGTACATTTGTTTTAATCTGTTTTTATGGAGCACCTGCCATGAAAGTCTTTTGTAAGGGCAATTGCAGTCAGCCAGCGATTTACCTGTCCAATTTGCCCTGTTATAAAAAAATTAATCTACTCCAGTCAAAATAGAGAATTCAACAGGACTATGGTATTATTAGAATACACCGATGTACCAGAAAAACTGGTACTGGAGTCTGTGCAAAATACATAGCAACACCACCTCCATTCCATCTGTGGAAGCTTCTAGAATGGCAAGTTATCACGATTTTGCAGTTTTCAACGTGGTTTCATGGTTGGAGTTTGTGAGATGGTTCATCTCAGATAGAAGGTAGAAGCAAAGTTTGGATTTTCACACATGAGCATTTCAAGGGTGTACTGTGATGACAAGAATTCCGGCAAAACCTCAAACTCAGGACAGCAGTGTGGCCGTAAAAAGACGTTCCCTCAAAGATCCTGTGGGGGGCTTACCAAGTACTAACTGGTACACCAGTTTTTCTGTTACTTAAGTCTATTGCCTGTTATTATTTCCTCAGGCACAGGAGGAGTATTGATGGTTTAAGGAAGGAGAGAGAAGATCGTCTTCAGACGTCACGCCGAGCTCGAAGTCTCAGCCCCAGCAAGCATCCAAACTCAAATCATTTGACAGAACAGTCTTACAGAGCCGGGGATCTACCCAGCCGGCAGCGGGAATATCTGCAGCACCTACGCAAGGAAGTAGTGGAGATGAGCAGGTGAATGACTAAACCAGACCACTTCCTTCATTTATCTATCACATAATCTTTTTCTTAATTTGTGACAGAGAATTTTATTACATGTCTAGCGTATAATTTCCCAAATTATTTGAATGAATCCTTTCATAGGGTTCCTGATCCACCGAGAAGAGAGGGTCAGTATCCTGCTGATATCGAACTTCTTCTGCGTGACTACAGTCGTGCACGTGAGGAAGCAAAGACGGAGATTGCCAGAGCGCGAGCACGGCTCCGTGAGAGGACAGAGCAGGAGAAGCGGCGATTAGAGCAACAAGCACTTGCACAGTCTGTAAAGGTGAGTTAAAAATGCAACATGCAGATGTCTTAAGTCTTGCATCTTAAAGTCTTAGGCTGGGTTACACCAACATAGTTTATCATTTTAACTGGATTAAATCAAGGTTTATCTACTAATCCTGTTGCACTGAACTTTAAACCTAGTTTAAATTTATTTTACAATTAACCCTGGTTAAATCTAAACCTTTTGGCAATCTCAGTTTAATTTCTACTTAAACCTAGATTAAATTCAAGTCTAATATTCAATCTTATAACTGGTTGAGCCACCCTTTGCAATCAAAGTCTGTGATAACTTGTGATGAGTCTTTTACGTCGCTGTGGAGGAATTTTGTCCCACTCTTCCTTGCAGAATTGTTTTTATTTGGTTACACTTTAGGGTTTTTGAACATGAACTTCCTGTTTATGGTCTTGTCACGGCATCTTAATGGGATTCAAGACAGGACTTGGTTTTGGCCACAAGACCCATTTGAGCCATTCAGAGGTGGACTTGCTTGTGTACTTCAGATCATTATCCTACTGTATAACCCAACTGCACGTGAGCTTTAGATCACTGACAGGCAGATATTCTCCTTTAGGATTTTCTGATAGAGAACAGAATTCATTGTTCCATCAATTATGACATGTTGTCCAAGTCCTACAAAAGCAAGCCAGCCCTAGACCATCACACTAACACACTATTTGTCTTTAGGTATGATGTTCTTATGGTGGAGTGAGGTGTAATTTACTCCTGGTGTAACAGGACCCATTTCTTCCAGAAAGTTCCACCTTTGACTCATCAATCCACAGAATATTATCCCAAAAGGCTTTTGTGTCAACTAGGTGTTTTTTGGCAAATGCGAGACAAGCCGTTGTGTTCTTTTTGGTCAGCAGTGCTTTGTGTCTTGCACCTCTCCCATGGATGCCATTTTTGCCCAGTGTCTTTCTTATTGTGGAATCATGTACATTGACCATAACTGAGGCAAGTGAAGCCTGCAGTTCTTCAGATGTTTGTCTGTGTTCTTTACTGACCTCCTAGATGAGTTGTTGATCTGCTCTTGGTGAGGTTTGGGTAGGCCGGTCACTCCTGGAAAGATTCATCACTGTTACAGGTTTTCGCCATTTGTGGATAATGACTCTCACTGTGCCTTTTTGGACCCAGAGCCTTAGCAATGGTTTTGTAACCCTTTCTAGACTGGTAGAGTTCAGTGATTTTGTTTAGCGTCTGTATTAAATTCTCCCTAAAATGTGGCATCATATGCTGCTTTTTGAGAGCTTCTAGTCTGCTTCACATTGCCAGACAGGTTCTATTTAAGTGATGTTTAGATTCAACAGGTTGGGCAGCAATCATGCCTGGGTGTATAATTGAATTTATTTAAGTGGTTGATTTGGCAGCTAAGGGGGCAATTACATATTCACATGCGTGATATACAGGGGTTGGTCAATGAAACTGAATCACCTGTCATTTTAGTGTGGGAGGTTTCATGGCTAAATTGGACCAGCCTGGTGGCCAATCTTCATTAATTGTACATT
>JAOVVH010000002.1:12051959-12072920 GCA_028566435.1 Scorpiodoras heckelii
CTGGTCCAATTTAGCCATGAAACCTCCCACACTAAAATGACAGGGGTTTCAGTTTCATTGTCTAACCCCTGTATATAAGAGAAGATGTGCTTATGGCTTTTTGGTTTTATTCTAGCTTGAGCTGCTTGAAATCAGAAAGCAGCAGCAGGAAATGCAGCGGTACAGACAGGAACAGGAAAAGGACAGCAGGTAAAATGGAGTTCAAGTCAGACCCTTTGTGGACAGTTTGTAGTTGAATTTAATTAACCCTGTACCTTTGGCTCTTAGGAGGGATGACACAGGCTTTACTGAAGAGTCCTCACGTTTGGATACGATCGAGGAGCTGTCTCTTGTCAGTGAACTTTGCCACTCCATCTCCATTTTTATTTGATATCTCTGTTCACTTTAATGGCCATTTATCAAACCTTTCTGATTTCTCACCTGTGTTTGTGTTTAGTCTGGCACGGCAGCAGTAGAACCCAGCTCAGGCCGTGGAGATAGCACTGCAGGGGATTCAGCAGTGCCCATCGTTTCAGATATTCAGGAAAGTGGCTCTATGGAACTGGAACCCTCAACATCTACCCAGGCTATCAAAGAGGCAGAGCAGGCAGCCACTCTCCCCATCATGCTTAAACAATCTCAGCCAGTCCTGCTGGAAGGAACCCTCACGCGTAAACATGAGATGGAGGGACCTAATAAAAAAGCATCCAATAGGTAATGTATAATGTCCGTTAGCTGATGCACTTGTCTTCTAAAATTCATTCTTATTTTAAAGAAAAAAAAAGAAGCTGTCACACAACATAAAGTACATTTTCTTTCTTCTTCTTATCTCAGGTCCTGGAATAGCATCTACTTTGTTTTAAAACCTGGCCAGCTTTCAGCCTACAAGGATGCAAAGAGTTTTAGCCATAGTGTTACATACCATGGAGAAGAGCCACTGTCACTCCGCGATGCTGTTTGTGAGGTTCTGACCAATTACAAGAAAAAGAAGCAGGTGTTTAAACTGTGGTAAGCATAGCAAAATGTACCGTTTATTATCAAACTCAAATAAATGAATAATTAGTCGCTCTGTTATAGAATTATACATGGAAATATTAGTTCTTAATATTGAAAGAAACCAAAGCAGTATTAGTTCAAAGGCTTATATTTCCCTTTCTGTATGTGACATTAATACTTTCTTATCTTTTTTTAACTGCATCCAACATCTATACTTGCTTTTGGACCATTCCAGTTGTAACATTCGGCTCCAACAGCCCACGCATCCGCAAATGTTTGTTTTCTGCTAGATTGCTTGGCAAATCTTTGACCATATATATCATGTTTCTGTTACAGTTCTGCCAGATCACACACTGTATTCAAGTCTAGATACCAAGAAACTGAAATGTTAATGGAAGAACTCTTGTTATTTCTGCACAGGACTATTTTAGGTGTATTATCTTGTTGCAGGATACAATCTCATTTCCATTTTAACATTTTGGAAATTAGAATCTAGGTAAGAATTGTGGTAAAAAAAAAAGAGGTGCATTTTCTTTTTTCCATTAAAAAAACATGTGGATTGCAAACTTTTGAACTCAGTTGTATACAGCTATGTGCATCAGACACTAGTAGTTGAAATGATTTCTATGTCTTTGTCTTCAGTTTTTCTTTGTAACGTTACCAAAAGGATTCTGTATTTAGCTATCTGGAATGAAAGATGAACCAATGCTCTGTTGTTATGTGCAAATTCTAGGCTTGGAGATGGAAATGAATACCTATTCCAGTGTAGAGATGAGGTCAGTTCTTTCCCACAATGCACTTTTAACACTATATTACACCAGAAGTGACACATGGCACACAATGCTTTTCATTTTATACTGGATGTAGAGTACATGCATAATGTATGCAGGGAGTGGTGCATTTATTTATACTTTTGGTTCATGTGGTATTTGGTTCAGTTTTTTCTCTCACTGCAGATAATTAACTGAACCCACAAGCAAAAAAAACCGATTTGTCCAAGAGGTGAAAAGTCTAATCTTTTTTCCGCTGATTTTCTCCCCAAATTTGTTCATGTCCAATTCCCACCCATCAGGATTTTTCCCATATTACACTACAGCTGCCAACCGGGGTGGGGGTGTAATGAATGCTACCACTCCTACCCTGAGAACATGGCCAGTCTTGCTCTCTGAACTCCTGGCCATGGGCAGTTAAGGCATCATCCAGATTCGAACTTGTGATCTTGTGTATCACATTATTACCTTTGGAGATTATTCCTTCTCAGTTCTCATATAACCATAAGGGAATATGTTTTGAAGTTCAGAGATGTTAGGGGAACAGTGCTGAATTTGTTCATCAAAATAAAACATTTTCAGAACATTACAAAATGGTTCTCAAATAATAACCAAAGGAGAACCAGAGAGCCACAGACTGGTACCGGGCCACAGCACAGCACATTTGCTACTGGGCTGCAAGGAAAGGTTAAATAATTTATTTTTGTTTTTTTAAGAGCAAAATAAAATAATATCCTAATGATATTAAAATAACAGTAAAATAATAATCATGTACAATTATAGACTATCCACGCAGTAATGACATTAAAATTGCCATAGCAGTCTGTTGTGATCTTTTTCTCACCACTCTAATATCTCTGTCATGCCCACAAACAGTTTACGGATTTTGAACTTACATAATGTGCAGAACGTGAGTTCATCACTTACTACGGTCTGCGTAAGTTGTGTTGCCCACAAACTCGTGTCATGACAGCAAGAACCTCCAACCACCCTCCCTCCACAGGCATGTCTTTGGTGTTTTCAGTTGCTTGTGTCTAAAATTTCATAGAAGTCACTTTAATATTCTTGGTGACGTATTACTTCTACAGGAAGAACTGAAGCTCTGGACTCGGGCCATAGAGAAGGCAACAGAGTATGTGACAGAGGAGCCAGTAGAAGGACCTTCAGAACCTCGAGCCCAGACCTTGCCCCCTCCGTCATCCTCCTCTGCCTCAGACGTTCCCTCTGCCAAGAAGGAAAAGGAGAAGAGGTTTACTTTGTTCACCAAAAAGAAGTGAGACCCAAATAGGTCAGGACCTCAGAGGGAGCAAGCAAAAACAGACAGTGAAGAAATGAACTGATTTATATTAAGATGCTACATGCATTTTTTTTACATTATGGTAATTTTTATGATTGAAAATTACACTTGTGCCTGTACGTATGCTAGTGAACTGTTGCTATGGTACACTTGTTTGCTTTTTCTTTTTCTTTTCTTTTTTTTATTATATTTTCTCCCTAAAACATACCAGATTCATATTCAGACAAAAGCACAGGAATGTTTTTTCACACTCAACCAAAGATTTAAAGATTTTTTTTTTTTTTGGAATTACTTGATCTATTTTGGGGCATGCTTTCTTAATATTATACATTTATTTTCACATATTTAGCATTTTCTCAATTTGCCATACTTCTCGAAATGGTTGTAAAATGTGATACTGTGCTCTTTGTGTTGGAACCTGTACAATATACAATTTGCAATTTACAATTGGACATTACAGAGTTTGTTGTAAATGCCAATTAGCCATACAGAGGTTTACTCAGGAGCTTTGGTTTTTACACTGTACACTACTGTATAGAATTAATACAAGTGCAGTAAGCACAGTGGTCAACAAACTTTTTTATTGTTCAAGTTTAGTTTTTTTCCCTATGGAATTAGGAGTAACCTTGCTACACAAAATAATATGGCAAGTGTACTAAGAATTGTCCAATACCTCTAATATGCCTAATGATATTTTTTCTATTGCATGAATGGATGTGTTTATTTAATATGGTGCTATGTTATTACATGCCACAGTGGGCACAGGCTCTTTACTGACTAATCTAACTTCATAGCAGCTATCAACAGCATGCATCATGTCTCTTGTTCTGATCATATCAAATTAATAACCATGTTTTGTAAAGACTTGAGAATATAATGTTGGGTCAGCGATGTTCAAAGCAATCATTCAATTTCAGAATGTATATGGAAAGAATGTGTAACACCAATTTGAATGTATCTTACATTAGGAGGAAGTGAAGCCATGGGAGAGGGTAAGAAGACAGTAAAGACTGGTATTTAGTGGATTTGTCAGGGAAAAGGTATAAAGGTATATGTTTATGCATAAATAATACATAGTCAAATCCACATTGTTTTAAATGTCTCTTTTTTTCATGTGTACACTGAAGCACCAGAAAATCATTATTATTGGTTGCATCTGCCAGTGTGTATATAAAGCAATAGGCATCTGTGGAAGCTTCTAGAGCTGTTTCTGCTGTGAGAATGGCAAGTCATCATGATTTTCCGAGCATTTTGAAGGTAGAAGTGATGTTTAGATTTTCACATATGAGCATTTCAAGGGTGTACCGTGACTACAAGAATTCTGGCAACTTGAACTTACAACAGCGGTGTGGCTGTAAAAAAAACCTCTGGGTGAACGTGACCAGCGTCAGTTGGCAAGAATCATTTCACGTGATAGGTGTGTAACACTGCCTCAAGTAACATCGGAATTCAATGCTGGGGCGTCAACAAACATCAGCGTGAGGACTGTGCAACGTTCCCTCCAAGATCCCGCTGGGGACCTACCAAGTACTGGCACTAACACCCCTGATCAGACTAATCATCTAAATTAACTGACCCTTTCTGAGTTGATGTGGATGTGTTTGAACACTAAAATGTGCAGAGGTATTGCAATGGTAGCAACTAATACTGTAGTGTAATGTAAACCTGCAGAAGAGTATCTTCCATATTTCATCTACCTAGTTTAGTTTCAACACAGTCTTGATCTTTGTTTTTAATCCTTGGGAAATGGAAAGGCTGTCATTCTAAATAAACTGAGTACTACATGATATATTGTGTAAATCATACCAATGTCATTCACTGATTTACCTTTTCGACTTTTACTTCTTTCCTGCTGTGTGGACACTGCAGATAACAGTTAAAAGCAGTCTAGTTGTGAATTCAGTGCTGTGAAGACTTGCAAAATGAACACAAGCTATATAAATAATGAACTGTTAGCCAGAGTAAAATACTGTGCAGTACAGAATCTCACTCAGGGAAAAGTACTAAGCTATAATGTCCCTTGTTGCTGGGGTGCCACTCTTTATTATTTATCTTTTGTGTGGAAATGTGGATGCTGTTTACCTTTAAAAAAAGATTTAAGGTATATAATTAGACTGTAATGACCTTTTATGAAGTAAAGCTTTACCTGCTCAATTCAAATGTGCATATCCTGAAGGTAATTTTGTACCTTGTACATTTTGCGCCTTTTCTAAATGTACAAGGTCCATGGAAACATTTGTTGTAGTGCTGTCAAATTAACGTGTTAACGGATATGTTAACGCATTAAAGAATTAATTGCGATAAAAAAAATGATGCCACTAAAAATTTTAATGCATATTACAAATGAGTTAAATTACACAAACCTGCTGCGCCGTCAGTGAACACAAACATTCCCGAAATTGACCGTTATGTTACTAGTTTTAGGCTGCATTTCGATCGCAAGTGTCCCTAAGCTGTAGCCCTGCTCCCTACACACTGCACAGGGTACAGAATCCCAATGGCACTTCATAGGGAACTCGGCCACTAAAACGGCTCTATTTGAAACGTCCTGCAACGTCATCAACAGCGGACAGCCTCCGGATCGCGCTGTCAGCCCCCTTCTGTATTTAGCATGATAAACAACACTCTTCAGCCTAGTTTTGTATGCTGTAGGCATTTTTGAATTTGAATTGAAAGTTTTGGTTGTGGTTGGAACGTAAACTTACTCTTCGGTTGCAACGTGCCGCGTTACTCTAATTTAAATTGGAATCGATGCCCTTTAATTAAATTCCAACTCTAATCAGAATGTCAGATGAATGAAAGACAAAAACAATTTTTTTATTTAGAAAAATGAAAAGACATCAATCATCTTTAATATTCCACTTTTATCAAATAAAGTCAAGTGAACAACGAGGCAACATTCAACAGTCGTTTCTCTTAAAATAGACCCGTGGTAAACGGCAACAACATTTTCAATGGTCCTACGATGCCTCCCTGCATGTACAACACAAATCACAATGTGCTCTGAAACCGCGATTAAAAAAATTAATCGCTCGATTAACACGATTTAAAAAAAATTAATCGCGTAACAGCACTAATTTGTGGTAAAGTTTCTTTCTTTGGATCAGCTCTGAGACGTTGCACAGGCTAGCAGATGGCGCTATTGAGCAAGAAGCCCTTTCAGTATCCTGCCGGTCTGTTAGTTACGTCATTTTTGAATTAACCCCGCCTCCCGACTGTCATTCATTGACAGTCTCAATCCGTAGGCGGTGACTTGTTTCTGATTGGCTCTTTGGGATGTCATTCTGCCCCATTATGACGCTTAGCACAGGTTGAATGCTCGGCAACAAAGTAACGCAAATGAAGCGTGTGGGCAGGAGGTGAACTTTATTCTTTTACAAAAAAAAAAAAAACACGGCAGGCCGTAACTTTTTTTTTGCTTGGTTTGCATTTTAATGTTATGAGATAACGCGTTTGGATTGGAAAACTAGGACCTGTGCGAATACATCTTTTGCTGTTTTATTATTATTAATATTGTTTTTTTCTCTTTAAACTTGTATATTGTGTTCAGCTCTGACGTACACTTTGTTTGGGACCCTCGCTCAGCCGACAAAACTGAGGAAATGGTGCCGTGAATGTTTATCAAACAACATCTAACAGCGCCGCTTTCAAGTCCCCGGAAAGTACCTTGGTGTTTGATTTCTAAACTGCACGGTTTATTTTTTGGAGACAGCATCATCTTTCTGCTGCGTGAAGGACGAAAATGTTTGTAAACTGTGCTTTCATTTTGCGCACGTCGGTTTTGTTGTCGTGCGCGGCGCAGCGCTGCGGGGTTTAGGACATGTGGTAGGTTAGTAAACGGAGTTGTACACACGCTTTTGTTTGGAAAGTTATTACTCTTTCTCAAAATGGATGTAACTGTGTCTGAGCTGATGGCCAACTTCATGGAGTCCCCGCTGGTGCTTTGGGTAAGTCTCACTGAAAAGGAAGAACCTTAACATGAAAAGAAAGACACGGCACCTGCTATTGGGTGTGTTATTCTGAAACCAGCCCTTTGTATTACACTGTATTATAGTGTTACTGCAGGTCAAACCTCAGCCAGGTGGGTTAACTAACGCAGGACCAACAACCCTCTGTGTTTGATGGACTAAATGATCCTTGTGTTTTCATCTTACCTTCCAAACATTGTGCATTATGAACCATTTTACAGTTTTTTTTTAAACTGTTTTTTTTCCCTCTCCTAACTGTAACACACCTGCGTTTCAGGCACGTTACACGTTTCACATATACAATATAGTGCATTTGAGTTCATTTCCATCCACATGCCTAGTTTATTTCCACATTATTTCTCCGCGTGCATGCTTAGTTCATTTTCACACGTGATCACATGTTTTTGTGTTTACCTGCGTTCGCATGTGCAACCTCAGGGCATACCGTGGGGAAATTCACCTTCACCTTTGATCACGTATTACTGATATAATTAAAACGTGAAATGTTCATGTGTGATTTTTTTTTTTTCCTTAAGACGGCGTTTATCACCAAGTACACCGACAAGTGCTGTCTGGATTTTTTCATAATTTGTAAAGTCACACTAAATAAAAGAAACTCCTACAAGAGTGCTTTTGTAACACACTCAGAAAAGAAGGGTACTAGACTGAATCATTCCTTGTTACTGGGGTAATTCCTGCAAGACTACATCTTTTATGCATTTAGTATGTATGTACTTTTACCTAGAAATGTGCACACAGTGCCTGTAGCGTAAAGTTAGTATGTATCTTTTCTCTAGAAAGGTGCAGGTAGTTTGACTTTACTCTAAAAAACTAATTATGGTCCGTTTATCTCACTTAAAGCCAGATTTCGAGGTGAAATGTGCATAGTCAAGGTAAGAATACAAGTGTAGCTACCCAGTGAGAAGAAAAGGTACCTGAGATTGCAGAGGGAACGAGACCAAGACCAAGACTTTAGGATTTTGAGCGGTCTAGTCTGAGACCTTAAAGTGCATTGCCAACATTGTATATCAGATCCATAGCATAAATCAATACAATTCGAATTCATGAATACATTTTTTTTATGAATATGTATAATTATTTTGAGAGTAGGAGAAATAGAAAAGTTTATCATCTCCACTGTGTTGTGGGAAAGACGTAAAATGGTCTCAAGGTCTCCCTCTGAAATTACGAGTCCAGACCATGCTGCTCCAGCCCGAGATCGAATCAAGATCCAGTCGAATTTCTTTCAGTTTCGAGACGAGACCGAGTAAATGAAAAGGTGATCTCGAGATCCCTAGTCTTAACTATTCAGGAAAATAGTGTGTTCATGGGGAGGTGGTCACGCCTGCTGAAATTGTTTGACGAGACCTGCGGAACTTCCCACGACCTCTTCACCGTGGCACTGCATCCTGTTTGGCTGCCTCTTCTGCTGCTTTCTCCCCTCAGCCTTTATGTTCTGTCTGATATTTTACCGTCTTGCACAGACACAAACACAAGGTCTCGGGGCAACATTGAAAATGCTGCTCTGTTTGGAGGTGTTGACTAACAGCAATAAGACATACAGTGGTTTGTTCTCATGCTTTCACCCTGTTGGTGTAGCCATAGTTAAATTCTGCTCTTTCTACAGGTGAAGACCTTCGGGCCGCTGGCTTCTAACTCCGAGGACAAGCTCTCCATGTTCATGGAGTTAGTGGATGGGGTCTTCCTTCATAAGATCATGACCCACATGTGAGTGGCCCCAACAGCAGTACATACAGATGTGTTTGTGTGTGTGTGTGTGTGGTTTAATCTTGCAGCCGTCATGTGACGTCTATTTCTGAAACCACATCCTATCTCCTGCTGCCTGGTACCAGACTGAGTAGTGACACCATTTCTGCCTTTATGCTTCATTCCTCTCAATGAATATACAGTATATTTACTGCATCTCTACAGTGTTTAGTGACCTTGAACTGCAAATTTTAAAAAGCATATAAGCGATATATTGGGGATGTGAGGGAGATGTTTAAGGGCATGTTGAATCATTGATACTGTGTTGTGCTTTCATTTGGCGCCTTTTTTGTAACTGAAAATGGCTCATAAGAAGTTTCAGTTTGCTCTCCTGTAACCTCAGAGGATTGTAGGTGACTCCCCTGCTTCCTGTTTAGAAAACTTGGCAATTTGTATGATAAATTAAATTACTGCTGATGAACGGGCTTTGCTAGGCAATACAAAGTATATTACTATAATGCACTTCACTCTCACTTTCAAATAAAGAGAGCACATCACGCCAATTTTGGCATCCCTTCACTGACTCCCAGTGCATTACAGAATCCAGTATAAAATAGCATTGATGGTTTTTAAAGCCTTGAATGGACTTGCACTGGCATATATTGTACACTTGCTTTGTATGTATGTGCCCTCAAGAGCTTTAAGGTCTTCAACCCAATCATTTCTGACTGCTCCAAGGTCTCGTCTTAAACAAAAAGGGGCTCGTTCCTTTGCTGTTGCTGCACCAAGACTTTGGAATGGTCTTCCAAATGATGTCAGAAATGCACCATCTATGACTGGTTTTAAGTCCAAGCATAAAACACACTTTTATTGTTTAGCATTTGGCAGCTGATAAACTGTGGAACTGTGGATTAAGGACTGTGTTAATGTTAATGTATGTTCTGTGTGTGAAGCTGGTGATTAGAGGGTGGAAATATCTTTTGTTTATTGTGCAGCACTTTGGTTTTAAATGTGCTATATAAATACATTTTAACTTACTTGCTTACTTACTTGCATATCTTCGCTCTGGTGTATTTCTGGGATAATGAGAAAGTGGTGCAAATCTGCTTTGGCAAAGTAAGATAAAAATTAAGTCATGCAGCTGGTATTCTTTCTGCTGGTTGTGAGTTTGCCGCTCTCCCTTCTGTTTTGCTCTGCCCTCACTCAGTGCTGTGTTTGTGTCTTTGTGCTTTTCCCAGCTGTGCTAACCGAAGCGTCCCTGCGTGACCCTGCCCCCCTCATGTCCTTTAACCCCCTTTCCATCAAGCTGCCCCGTCCTCTCCTGTTATTAATGAATATGAGTACTGATCCTCAGACAAAGAAAATATTTTGCTGGTAATGGGTGTGTGTGTGTGTGGGGGGGGGTCTGTTGGGACTGGGGCATATTAGATTAGCACATGGCATGTGTTTGTGTTATGTATGAGCTCCACTCTGACAGTCTGACTGTCCCATTCACAATATTGTGTCACACTGTATAAATCATGCACATGTCTTATTTCTTCCTGTGTTACGAGATACGAGATGAATCCTATAGAATACGATGTAGACAGATGGGTTGAAAAACTTTGTCTTTCTGGAAATCAGTCCCAATGAATATTGTGTCCTATTGTCTGGGGGGAGAAAAATAGCTTTATCTTCTCATCCAGGAATTCTATAGGTGTTTAATTGTTATTTTAAATAACTGCTAATTTAGTGCTGTAGATGTTTTCTGGTTTATTTTGTTGTTTTTCATTCAAGTTTAGTGATTTTAGGTGCTAGAGAATTAGCAGATTAGAAGTCCAGCATTACATTAGACACCACAATAGTGCTGTGATCCTTTGCTATTAATTAATGGTTTTTCTCTCAGTACTTCATAATTTGCTAAAGTTACTTTCTTGATGTTAGTTTTTGTTGTTGCATATTAGTTTCTTTTTCATGTCTGTCTTTCTCACTTTCTCTCTCTTTGTCTTTGTATTGATTTGCTTATAACGCATTTCCTTACCAGTATGCATATAGATCCTCACAATATAAAGCAGTGTTCTTCACACTAACACCTCCTGTCTGCAGATGCCCTCTCTGTGCACTCTATCCTTTCTCCAGATTTTTCCTCAAACAAGCTCGTTATGCTTCTGTCATTTCCTTTAACTATATGTCTAAAGGTAATCACACTCCAATTGTCCTCACCCAAACACTATACAAAACATTTAAAGGCAGTAGGGTTGAAAAAACAGTCACTGCTTTTAACTACCGGTATTTATTTTTAACAAGCCAGTAGGACTGGTGAGCTAGACTGGCAGAATTTGCATGCCTTTCTCACAAAGCCAATGTAAATGAGGCTGGGACAAATAAGGTTTGTGTGGGAGCTCCACTTGTGTGTGCCAGAGCCAGTCTTCTGGTCATTCGGCTCAGATAACTATAACTCTCTTCAGTCTCGTTCACACATCAATATACAAGCTGGGTTTATAAGTGTGTATCGGTGCACAGAATTCTAATTAGATGTGATATGGTAGTGCACCATTTTTGATACAGCAAAATTCAATTCAACATTGCCTAAATATGTGCAAAAGATTTTCATTTTCAGTTGAGTAAGACATTCGAAAAGTAACAACTGAATCGTAATAATGACGGTGTGTGTGATCCATTCAGACTCTTTAAAGAAACAAAACAAAAGCTGCTGTCAAAGCATTAGCTCTTTTGCCAAGAGTACATTTGTGCTAGTGTGCAGGGTTGCCAGGTCTCAGCACAATTTTCATCCAACCCCAATTCAAAAACTGAACAGAAAAACCTGATAACAGCCCAAAAATGTCAAGAATTGGAAAAGCGAGTCATCTACCAACCCCGCACACCCATTTCCACATATATACACTTTTTAAAGCAAAGCTTTTGTTTATGCCTATGGGGGAAGGGAGTTGTATGGTATTGCATTTGTATCCTTGCTTATCTGAGCATTCTTTAACATGGTTTAGTTACAGAAATGTTATCTGTGAACTTATTGTAAGATTTTGGTTGGTCAATTTTTTTTCCCCAACAGAGACCCAAATCCTACAAACCACCGGGTGAACAAACAAGTGAACAGTGATGTCAACCTCAGAATCCAGAACCTCAGCACTGTTATCAGACACATCAGAAACTACTACCAGGTAAGTGCGCAGTGGAGGGATGTTCATGCGCAGCAGCATAGGACTTCCTGCTTGCTTTGAATAGTCTGTTAAAAGTGTCACTCAGATTTTCAAGCTGCTTCTTGGTTTGAAGTTGTCACATGGCAGCTGGTGTGTAGACCTAGCGTGGCAGTTTTCACTTTCACCCAGATGCTGGTGGATTAAAAAAGAAGCTAACGTTGTCCTGTAATTGTTCTTGCACTGAATGTGGCTTAATAGCATGTTATAATGTTACACCTTATGTTACAAATATTCCTCCTGCTGTTTGTTGGCCAACGTATTTAAAGGTCAAATGAATAATTTTAGAACACTAGAAGGTAGATGGTGTTTAGGGTGGTCTCTGAGCTTTTTGAAAGTTTCACTAGGCTTGTAATGATCTTAATGATAGGAATTATAGTAAGGGGAAAGGAATGGGTTTAGAAGAAAGACTATCTTAAGCACAAATCCACCAGTTCCATCCTGCATCCTGATGTGCTGTTTTACGCAACACTTTTTAAAGAAGTGGCTATAATTTCGTGGTTTATATGGGTGGATTTTATGTCCCAGCAGTGTTTTGGGTAAATCTGAGGAGTGCTATAAAATTAAAGAGGCTGTTTCCTAAACCTGAAGCCTTACTTTACGACCAACTCGAACCTTACAGTTTTTGCTTCTCTACGGAGTATGTGCATAACTGCTACAGAAGTATCTAATACAAAACATTGGCACATCTACCAGTATATAATTACATATAAATGCTCAGTCTCAGCCTTCCAAGATTTCAGTGAGGGTGTGTGTCATTTTCTGTGCAATGTAAATTCAACGTTGTGCTGACTGGGCTGGTAAAGAGAATAGGTAACATGCACAATTCACTCCTTCTAAAACAAGCGTTCTCAGAAGCATAGGTAAATTTAGACATCTGTGCAAGACCATTAATGAGGGTTTTTGAAGCCCAGTCTAAATTCACAAGCACAGGTTTTTAAACCCAACCCAATCTGATGGCATTCCTCTTTTACAATAAAAACTTGTACTGCTACGCTACACTACCTCGAACACGTTACTACGCTAACTCCTCTCTAAGAGGGTTTTAGCTGGATAAGACCTGACCGTAGAAATGAGGATATGTTTTTGATGGAAAACGCAAAGCACTTTTGTAAGTCACTGTGAATATGCACTTCACCCAAACACTGTAAATGTAGAAGTAAAAGCACAACCAACACCAGTCAGAAACAAAAGGACACTTCATGTTGCTAATGGTAACCGTTATTGTTAAGTAATATTTTATAATATTCAACTTTCCATTCTGTTGCATTAAATTCTAGTAATGTAAGGCTGTGGTGTCCGGTCTTATCCGAGAAGGGCCAGTGTGGATGCAGATTTTCTTTCCAACCAATCAGAAGCCACACACTACTAAAACTCAAGATCCATTGATTAGATCTATTGATTAAAAACAGGTGGAATGAGGTGTGGCTCCTGGAAAACCTGCACCCACACCAGCCCTTTGTGGATAAGGTTGGACACCCCTGTACTAAATTAAGTTATTCACAGGTAAAGTAAGGAGGAAAACTAAAGCAGAAATGGAAAATGAAAAAAGAAATGCACGCTCATATTGTCAGGTTTGAAGGGCCAGCTTAGGCCTTAGGCCTGCAGTGTGGGCTGTTATAATGAGTAGCAGAGCTATGTGTGTGTGTGCGTGTGTGTGCGTGCGCACTAATTTATAGGCACGCTTAACTTGTGGTAAATACACCCCACAGCAAGCACTTAAACTTGCCCTAACACAGCACTTCTGCACGTAGCCAGCATGCCTAAAGCAATCAGTGTGGATATGTGCAAAAATAACCACCATAACTATTTCAGTGAATGCAAAGTAATTGTCAAACCCCATCATCATGCTGCAGTCTAAACAGCAGCCTACAAAGAATGAAACATGTCCAGTGTGGTTCTTGAGATGTGGGTGAGGAGGGGCTTCAAAGCAGCAACATCTATGGGTCAGCACTCTCCTGATCAGGAACAGATGTGTTGTTTTAGCTTATGTTAATCACACCCCCACGGACCCTCGCTCGCAGCACGGTGAATGGGTGGCGTAGTTTGATAAATAGGTCCTAGGACCTCTGACTTGTTATTTTAAGGAAATCCAGAAAGTTGTCAACGGAAATGCTTAACTCTTGTAACACATTAGCTCTCACTTCAGATTAGAGTCAGTTTCCCCTCTGCCCATCAGACTGATCCCATTTTAGCACTCCGCTCTCAACCTCCAATGAGGTGTGTACTTTTGACTGAATTTTTTTTATTTAAATGTTATGTTTAAATGAAAATTCCCTGGTGTTTAGTAATATTTCAGGTACACTATGTGAATAAAATCTCTGTTGAATTGTATAACAGGCTGCAATAATGCGATCTCCGTGTTTAATTCCATGTCTTATGTGATCAAAGAAAATTGCTGCGTTCTACTGACATAATCAGTGATCGTGTTCTGGGCTTTCTCGTGCAGAAAACGAGGTCGCGTAAACGGAAACGAGCCCTCATTATCAAAGTAGCAGTGCTATGCTTGGAGAAAACACATTTTAAAACACATAAAAGAGGAGTTTGGGGCAGTTTGTGGAAATGGAATGAAAAAGTCTGATAATAGCAGTGATAATGAAAAAGCCATCCTTTAAAGAAAGTTTGAGGTAATAAGGATATTGTTTCTGTCCAGGTAGATTTGTGACTCATTGTACTAGGTGCATGTAGGCTGGTAAGATTTTATTTTAATTTTAATTAAATTTCTTTGTTTGGTTGTTTGTTTATGTATGTAGTTAGTTAGTTAGTTAGTTTTTTAGTTGTGCAAGTCAGACGTTTTGCTGTTAGTAGCTGTCTAATGAGTTTTGTGTCATGCTATTCCATCCTCCTATTGGTGACTTCAGGGTGTAATCACACTAGGCACGCTTTCCTTGTACCGTGCTGGAGCACGGTTGTACCCCTCCCCACTCCCCCACTCGCTTGTTTTAACAATCCCGGCCCGGCCCGCTTGCGTCATCACAATGCGAACTTTGTTTTGAAGAAAAGTGCGCTCGTACAGTACAATGGAGCTCATGTTTTTATTGATATTGTGGCTTATTTGGAGCCGTTTTGGTCGTGAGAATGCACAGCAAATCAAAACGATTTGTCAATTATGCAAAGCAGCGATTTTATACTAATCGTGCTGCACGTGTTAGATTTTTGAACAGACAGCATGCGCCAGGGAGGAATTTGCAGCTTTACTCACCGAGTACAATTCAAGTTCAAGATAAGAACTAGACCTGCTATAATAATACAGTTTGTTTGTTTTTATAAGGACTATAGGGCACACACAAGTAGCTTGTACTCTGGATTGATTAACGTCGCATAATTGACGTCAAGGTTTAGTTCTGCGCTTGGGCACAGATTGTGCTCACACTGGATGCGTACCGTGCCCAAGTCCAAGCCCGAGCACGGTAGTGTGAGTACGCCCTTAGATGCAGTCACATGGAGATTTTAATAAAGCATTTTTGACACTGCTAGAACAGCTGTCTTTGGTCGCAATGGCACGTTGCCATTGCCAGTGAGCAAATCCATTAAATGTTGTAAGGACACCAATCTGACCTCATAACTAAAGAACTTTTTTTGACAATGTGTCATTATTTTAGCAAATCAACAGCAAATCAGAGTGTAAACTTGGCTTACGGGTGTGTAATTTATTACTTATTTAATTGCATTCTCTCCGAGGTTCTGGATAAATTTTCTGTATGGTTATTTATATTTTAGACACGGTCATGGGAAAAACGATATAGCCAAGATTAGTCTTTATTTGTGATGCAACATTAATCTGGTTTAATGTATCCTGTTGTGTGCATAGGGTAGTAACAGTACACATATTTTTTCATTACAGGATTTATGAGATATCTCAAATACAGTTATATTATATGCTTTAAAAGTTTTATGATCACACATCCTGATATCTGCTGTAATGTTTTCCACCCCTAAAAGCTATGGACAGCTGTGAATGAAAGAAGAATAAAATGTCCCCTACTACCCCTATTTTAATTTTTAAAGTAAATAAAGATTAATTGGCATTTTATGCCACTTTTATATGTATGATGTACTGTATTGTGGTGCAAAAATGACCACCTATATGCATCATGAAACTTGTGGATTGTTCATCTCTGACATATTGTAATGGCTGTATGACCCACACTAATCCATGCTACTGAATAACACTACAGGCCATCACAAATAGCTAGGAATGAATAATCCATGTTTGTACTGTTTGAAAGAGCAGATGACTTTCTGTGATGTTTGAAGTTTGAGCTTGAAAAGATGTGCCTATATTAGTGTTAGATTAAGACACTAGTGTCCAGTGAAGTACAGTTCACTCCTGCAAACATACTACAAATCACTCATTCATTACAATCATTACAGTCATTACAGGCCCACGAGGCTGCGGACATGAGTGGTGAGTGAACGTTAGTCTTTTGTCTGCACACTATATCATCCTAGATTAGTTTATAAACCGAAAGCACAATTAAACGACCTCTTTGATCTATAATTCATACAGATTCAGCTAATCAGCTCTGTGAGTTTTGGGATGACTGAGTATCTGCAAGCGAGTGAACGTGTTAGTCACACAGGAAGTGCATCTGATAAAGTATGAATAAGTGAAGCAGAAAAATCTTAGTCATGACTGATATGTAGAGCATAAATTTTTTTTGCAAGCTTTGTAAAATTGTCAGTCAAAGTCATTTTAGGGGGAGAAAAAAAATCCCAAGCCAGCCATTCTGTCTGTTTTGTTGTGAAAGAGGACTCAAATACACTTGTACAAAGTTTAGGTTCCATCCAGGACTGTAAAGTGTTTTTTTAGTTTGCCTCTCTGTTTGTGCCATTGTCTCTTACACGTTACCTCAAAGACAAGTACAGCTGCAATATGAGAGCTTCTTCGTATGAATATATTTCGTATAATTACTTACCTAAAGCTGTACTCCGTATTTTTCAAACCCCTTAAACTGAGACCTTTGGAAACACTGCCAGCCCCATTTTAGATTTAAAACTCCAGATTGCCGTTGTAGACCGGACAGGCTGAAATGAAGGATTTTGTAACGGATGACGTAGACACTAGGGGTGTGAATCTCTCAGTGTCTGGCGATTCGATTTGATTCAGATTTTTGGGGCCACGATTCGATTCAGAATCGATTTTCGATTCAGGAACAATTTTTCTATTCAAACGGTCTATAAATGTTGTTTAAATTATGTGATTGACAATGAACAGACAATGTAAACAAATAAAACATTAATTTAAAACAATACTCTTAGGTTCCTTTCTGTATCAAATCATTTTGCATTATTTTATTTTATTTTTTTCAACTTCATTTAGCTCAGGGCCCGTGCATTTGTCATGTTTCCTAAGTACCTGAATTTCATTTTACACTCCTTGCAAACAATTGTGCACATCAAGCTCTCTCTTCCCCGCGACATTTTGTAGAATCCAGAGTGTGCCCAAACACTGGCTTTTAGTGACGACACGGCGGGTTGAATTACACTCTCCCCCGCTCCATGCTTTCTGCTCTATGCTAGCGGACACCATTGGCTAACTAGCTTGCTGTACGGTGGCCTAGATGGCCGCCTTCTACGGTGGCCAAGTGGACACGTAATGCGATATGCTTAAAACTTAAACGCGTTTTAAAATAGATTTTTGGGCATTTTGAATCGATTCAGTATTGCCAGGACTAGGAATCACGATTCTTTAAAGAAATGATTTTTTTCAGCACCCCTAGAAGACACCCACAATCACTTACGGATTGGGTTTTATTACTCACGACACATTCTTCCCTGATTCGTCACAATTCTATAATATGACCCTTTTCCAGAAGGAAACAAATGGCATCAGGCTCAACTACCAGCAGTGAATGCAACCTGGACAATGAATTACAAGCGTTGTTGATCTTGTCTTTGCAAGCCGATGTTGTGCAGGTAAATACTCCATTTTTTAACTCTAGTACTACCTGTGTGCACAGGAGGCAAGCTATTATTTGAGCGATCTGTGATAATTCCCGTGTCCCGTGGCTTCCTGTTTACATGGGCTCTTGTATGCTTAGTGTACGTGAATGATCATTTTATCATAGATGAAGGTTATTTTTTATATGGAGCTTAAACACTCATCTGGACAGAGATCATTTATGTTTTAAAATGCAGTTTTAAAACGAAAATATATTAGTGAGAACTGAATGAAATGATTGGATGGGCTTTTTACAGTCCTGTGACTGCCACAGATAACAGATTTTTTTCATATGTTTTCTTTTCGGTGTACTTGATTTATTGATTGCTGTCAGGATGTATTTAAAAAACAAAAATGCTTCTGGGACAAATGTCATACTCTGCCTTTAACCTGCCTTTGAGTCAGATGTCATCATCATCTTGAGCTTCAGTAGATTCTGATAATCAGCCTTACAGACGGACTCTACAGACCTGCATGAGCAGTGCGATAGCTGATCATAACTGACAAGAAGGAATTCTTTCCATCTGTTTTCATTAGCCAGCTCGCTTAATACTCCTGGCTTAGTGGTGCGTTTTGTCTCGCAGAACAAAAGCAGTTAAACTGTAGTGAGACTGTAGCATCTGTGTTTAGGTTGGAGATACAAACACAGACTTGCAGGATATAAAGTAAAGAACAAAACAGCCAGTATAGCAGTATAGATTTCTATTTAGTGTGCTTTATACAGTTTGAGAATGCATCCCCTGAATTGGGTTTCCTCTCAGTGGTGCAATGACGGCACAATTGCAAATTATACTCCCGCTAAATAGCTCTCAGGAGTTCCCAAAGGTCCCAAAATTCCAATTTCCTCTTTCTGACTTGCTCAGAAACTAAGCTGCTTATCCTGCTTATGGGTTGTGGGGAATACTGGAATACTGGAGCCCATCCCAATGCTGATTGGGCTCCAGTCTCCAGTCCATCTCAGACACACACACTCACACCTAGGGGCAATTTAGTATCTGCTGTTTACCTGACTGCATGTCTTTGGACTTACCAGAGGAAACCCATGCAGACATGGACAGAAATGAAATGCAAACCCCAAACAAAAAGGACCCTGGCTGCCTGGACAGGGCAAACCCAGGCCCTTCTTGCTGTGAGGCGACAGTGCTAACCACTGCGCCACCCTTCTTATTTCCCGTAGCTTTAAATAAATATCACGTGTTAGTTTCGTGCTAAGTCTGGCCTAGGACAAATGAATCTTACAACTTCTGTCTGTCTAACAGCGTACTTTTGATCAAATATTTAGCACATTTTTAAACACTTTTAAGACCTGTGGTCTAGATTGGAGTACACTTGTGTTCATACACAGGGATCATCTCTTTGCTTTTTGCCATTTAATTCTCCACCCTCAAAAATTAGATTAGCTCCCAAAAGACCCCATGCTCAAGCACCAGAAAGCATGCCCTTGAGAAATTGAGTTGCAGGCAGTAAGGACAATAAGTCTCCAATGGGGGAGGGGTGTCATGTTGGATCCTCCGTGGCTGTTGTCTATAGAGAGAGTCTGTGTGTGAGCCAGTGTGCATTGTAAACCGACTCCACTCAAAGCTGCAATATGAGAGATGTGAGCTTCCTGGGGCCCTTGTTGAGTGTCTGACTGTAATGAACAGAGTCAGGCCTCAGCTGAACTAGTGCACTGCTAACCGTGGCCTGTCGGACTGTTTACTGTTTGTTCACTCAAATAGAAATATATACATATATTTATATAATTATGGTTACAAAAGCAGTGATTACAACTATGGTTATATATCCAAGCCTAATTTACTCCTCACTTTAATTAAATGGTTTTATATAAAATGCAGTAACTAAAAAAACAAGCATAGATACTTGTATATAAATAGTATCAATTGCATTGAGAGACCACTTAATCAATTCCATACTTTTGGTTTTCGAAGAGCAGCGTCAGGATACTGAGACGAGACGGAGAGCTTAAGCTGACTGGGAGCGGGAGCGACAGAAAGTGTGTCCACCTCTCGTGAAAGCAAGCAGGAACAAAACCCAAATGCTTGTGTGCTGTGGAGGCTTTTTTGTGTGTTCACAGACTGTTCTGTATGAACAGTATGTTAGCATACTTTTTTTTTCTTGTCTTCTCCTATTGTTATACTCTTTCTTTAATTTTTCTGTCTGCTGGTGGCGCGTGCCAAGGCACGCATAACGCGTGCTCACGCAGCAGCCACTCTGGGATGAGGTGCCTTACACCGAACCCCAGGGAAATGACATTTCGTTTCAGCATGTGCTTGCATGGAATTGAAATGACAAATAAATTCTAATCTAATCTAAAAATATAAATACTTTAAACTATACATTTTAATAAGAAGTAACTGGTTTGGATCATATGTGCTTAATGCATGTAATACTTAACTAGCTGGATTCTGGCTGTTCTACAAAAAGATCTTTGGGCCTTCAGATTTACTTCAGATGTTTTGATTGATTGAACATCACCTACTGAAAGTGCGACGTGGTTAGCTGCGGCTTCTTGGTAGCATCCCTTTTGGTACAACAGTCTGATACCATTCTGGCAGTGTGTCTGTGTTAGCTTAGACATTTACTCAAACCAGGCATGGTAATGGAGGAATATATACAATCATTTTCACCAGATTTTTGTCAGTTTATTGATGATTGATTCACTATTTTACTTTTAATTGGTATAACAATTACTACTACTACTACTACTACTATTATTATTATTATTATTATTATTATTATTATACCATTTAACAGAGAAGAGTTTAGAGGAAGCGGTTTCTTTGTTAGTCAGTTATCAGGCTAATTTACTTTGTCTGTTTGTTTGCTCATAAGTGACATGTCTGTTCCCAGAGGTGTACAGTACTCCAGGGATATACAGTTGTACCGACTGCAGCTAAATCCTTCTGCTTTCTTCTTCCTTCTTTTTTCTTTGCCCCTTCTTTTAGTTCTGTTGTCACAATACATATATTTCAGCTTTATTGCTGCTTGCCTTTTAGATATAAAATTGATATTTTCTGCAGTTATGATCTTGATTTTTTGCACAGTCATTGTCCATTCCTGGAACTTGGACAAGGCTTGAAAAAGAACCATCTTCCAAAAAATAAAT
>JAOVVH010000002.1:12150413-12167471 GCA_028566435.1 Scorpiodoras heckelii
ATTTAGCCATGAAACCTCCCACACTAAAATGACAGGTGTTTCAGTTTCATTGTCTAACCCCTGTATATATACATATAGCATTTTAAGGAAACAAAACAAAACATAATAAACACAACATAAAATATATAGTACAACAGCATTGTTGAATTCAAAAAAGCTGATTGGGCAGAATGTATAACAGCACAGCTGTGACTGAAAATCACTTCTAAAATCCACTGCACAGATGTTACCTTACTCTACATATGTCCTTAATAATGTAAATAACACTTGCACTTCTGGTTCTGCATTTCACTGGCTCTGTAACTGTACTCTGCACAATGACAATAACGTTCAATCTAATCTAATCTAATCTAATCTAATCTAATCTAATCTAATCTAATCTAATCTAATCCAATATCAGTTGTATAGTAACAGCTAATCAGCAACACAGGCAATAAAAATGTGGTGTTGTTTAACAAAAAAATGTATCATCATTGATACGTTGAAGCTTTCTGTAAAGGGAGGTATATTTAACGTTTATGGAAGGAGTCTCCAGTGTCACAGTGTTGTAAGAGTCCGCAGGATTTCTGTCATAGGATAGTCTTCAGGACAGAGGACTTTGTACTTTCCAGTTTCACAGTAATGTGACAAGCTGTACCTTCTGTAATATTCAAGTGAGAAAAAGAGGGAGTCACTGTTTATACCTGATTTAATGTAAGTGATTACTGGACAGTGGAAGCTCAGTGGTTAAGACATTGGACTACTGATTGGAAGGTCAGGGGTTCAAATCCCAGAACCACCAGTCTGCCACGGCTGGGCCCTTGAGCAAGGCCCTTAACCTGCAACTGCTCAGCTGTATAAATGAGATAAATGTAAGTCACTCAGGTTAAGGGTGTCTGCCAAATGCTGTAAATGTAAATGTAAATGACAGGAACTAACTTGTCTCGCACAACTCCACAACTGACATGCCATACTTTTTAATTACTAAGGAATGTAATCGTTCAAAACGCTACGGTATAAGACACAGTGTGCTGTCATTAGAACAGAATCACCTTCGAGTTGATTGGTGACTGACTATGCTTCACCATGACCACAGAAACTTTCTGTTGAGGTGAAATGCACTTTTATTTCACAAGAGTTTAAAAAGGCATAGCAAATCTGTTGTTTATACAAAAAGGGAACAGAGTAAGCTTTCCAAAAATGATGTCCTACTTCCTCTAGCTACAACACTGTGATGCATCATCCACTATCTCTACCACCTGCAGGGGTCCTTCTAACAGGGAATGTGCACAGAAATTGTAGACTGAAGTTTTTCCTTACATAATTATCATTTCATCTATTTTGGCTATGTGGTTTATGTCCCTGTGTGGATCTGTTCCTCCAGTTCAGACACAGAGAACCTCTCCATCATATGTATGTCTCCAACGGCTTTTAGAGCACAACAGAATTGGTGTGCTGGTCACCATGGCAACGCTAGGTGCAAAATTCACTTCTCAGCCAACGTGTTACGGTGTCTGCCATTTGTACTAAACTCGAGAGCAACACATTGATGCCTGGGAAATAAAGCCATTATCTTCTCCAGCATGGACCTCAAAACAAAGTCTGCACCATTATGTTGTGCCAGCAGCATCTGAATTTAGAGATCATTGGCGAAACTGAAATAATATTAGTAAACAAAATACTTTAAAATAATCATAGTCGGCTCTTTTCCTTGGCTCTCTTGGCTGATGATGAGTGATGATGAAGCTGTACTTGAAAACAACAACAACAACGAAACAACATCCTGCACATCAGGAATCTTACAACTGTGTATAACACTGGGTCTCTGGGCATACAGCACATTTCACATTTCAAACAAGTTCAACATGAGAAGTATTATTAGAAACACGAGATAAGAAAAAAAGCTCAGCTCAGTTCCATGTAAGAATAAGTTTCAGGCTAAACAGAGTCTATCTTTATTTCCAAAGAGTTGTTTAGCCAATTAGTGAGAGTTTAATGAATTACTCCAAGAACCCTGTGTGACTTCATAGTTGCCATACCAGACAGGCAGCAAACAACAGAGTACGGATTTGCTTCAATTGATAATCAAAGCTTTGTCTTTTTCATTGGCTTGTTCTTCTCTGTCTCTGGGTCTCATTTCCTTGTCAAAATGACAGCTGGGCATGAATTAGACAAAAATGCTGACAATGCTATTATTAACCTGACAGCTATTGTGAACAGGCAGACTGTGAGTGCTGTGTGTTAAAATTTCTCATGTACATCACTCCAGAGGTCTGTTACACTAACAGATCAATTCATGCTGAATTAATATGTACAACTGCACTCAGGAAAAGCAACGGATTTTATAAACCAGGTGCGAATATAAAACTGACACACATTACAAACATCTGGAATAGCTTACGATGGCCTCACACTACAGGATTTTTAAGCCGTAGTGACAGATTTTAACCAATTTTTAATCTTTTAATCGTTAAGAACCCACACACTAAATGATTCATTAAAGGAGCATGACCACACGTTTGGCCATTTTTCAGACTGGTGACGTCATAGGAACTTGTGACTTCAGAGCAGATAAACCTGGAGGCACGCTGTTGTCATCAGGTGGTTGCAGTGGCGTGGCTGAGAAGATGGTGACAGCAGGGCTTATATCATTTGTAGCGCAACATGCTAATGGTATTTCTAAAAAATTTATCATAATAAAAAAATAAGCATTATTATTGCCATTGTTCCCTTCACAAAACTGTGGTTGTTGCTCCTTTCACAGTATAGATTTCAAGTCTTAATATCAATCATGTTTAATATCTGAGCCTCCGATCCCGTCTGGGGCAATCCAATTTTGTGTGTAAACCCCTCATACTACAGGATCTTTTAGGCCCATAATCGGCTCAGATCAGACTCGATTCAGGCTACGCCCCCCCGGAAGGATGGATCCAGACCCAAAATCGCCATGAAGATTCTCTAGTGTGGGGCCAGCGTTACACCTGTTCATTCTGCGCACGATGATATTCAGCACAGCATGTCTTAATGATAAACAACTCAAGACAGAGAGCTTCTAATGACTTTAGTGTTGTGGGCAGTCCAGCATGGCCAGTGTGTCATAAAAGGTCAGGTCAATTAGAAAGAGCTTGAGCAATGCCAATGCAGCTCTCCCAAACCATCCAGATGTTCACCATGTGATTTCCAAGTTCGCTAGTGTAGTTATTCATAAACAAGGCTCCACGGTGCAGCACTGAGGCTTCTATTAGACCGTAATAGTAACAATTACAAGTCAGTGAAAACATACATTTTTAACCCAACTCAGTGGTGCCATGATTAACAAGCAGAGATTTCTCAGAGAACAAACAGTCCCATCTGCTTTATCATTTGTTGTGACCTAACCATTAGCCATTAGGGGAAGCTCTGGCGTCAGCATTCCTCTAGCTGCATTCCTGTTTCTGAAGGACGTAACATTATGGTTGTTCATAAACGCTAAGCTCAGAACCATGCCTGGTTTCTGGCTTATTATTTCCACCTCATACATGACCACCTTGGTAAACAATTATGCCACATGTGTTCAAATTGCTCATGACGTTTTGTCTGTTCTTTACACAAAGTAGATATAGGAACTTGAAACGAGTTATAGAATGACTGCATCACAGTTTTAATCTCTTGCCTTGGGCACGAATCCTCTTTCACTACAGATGGTGCTTCATTTAGAGACAACAAATAGAAAAACTAGCAGTAATTCAAGCCTACTTGTTAATTTTTACAACTCAGAGGATGTATTTTGCAGGTATTTTCACACAGTGTGTGCAATTTTTCAGTTTTATATCTGAGTAAACATTTAGTCCGGAGCTTAAATACTATTCAGAATAAATCCAAAATGACAGGCTGACATATTGGATGTAAATATTTGGTATAATTCACTCACTGAAAAATAAACAAGGTCAAGTATGATAACACTGACATACACTTTATTAGGAACACTATACTAATACTGAGTAGCTCCTAGGTTAGGGGCCTACCCTAACCCTAACCCTAGGTTCCCTATCTAACCATGTATTTGATTATTGCGATGGGGGGAACTGTTGTACCCTTACCAAAACCTAACCCCTAACCCCTAACCCCTAACCCTAACCCCTAACCCTAGGGCCTCCCTTTGCTCTCAAAACAGCCTCAATTAGTCATGGCATGGATTCCACAATATGCTAGAAACATTCCTTTGAGATTCTGGTCCAAGTTGACATGATTGCATCGTGCAAATTCCTGCAAATTTTTCAGGTGCACTTTCATGCTCTGAATCTCCAGTTCTACCACATCCCAAAGGTGTTCTACTGGATTCAGCTCTAGTGACTGGGAAGACCACTGAAGAACACTGAACTCATGTTCATGAAACCAGTTTGGGATGATTTTTACTTTGTGACATGGTGCATTATCATGCAGGAAGTAGCCAATAGAAGATGGTGATGATTACTTGATATTTATTAATGGGCCCAAAGTGTGCCAAGAAAACATTCCCCGCACCATTACACCACCTCCACCAGGCTAGATAGTTGACACGAGGCAGGCTGGGTCCACGGATTCATGCTGTTGGTGCCAAATTCTGACCATACCATCTGTGTGCCTCAGAAGAAATTGAGATTCATCAGAACAAGCTGTATTTTTCTAGTCTTCAACTGTCCAGTTTTGGTGAGCCTGTGCCAACGGCAGCCTCAGCCTTCTGTTCTTGGCTGAGACACGTGGAACCCGACGTGGTCTTCTGCTGTTGTAACCCAGCCGCCTCAAGGTTCAACATGTTGCACATTCTCAGATGAGATTCTCTGCTCATCACAATTGTACACAGTGCTTATCTGAGTTACTGTAGCCTTTCTGTCGGCTCAAACCGGTCTGGCCAGACTCTGTTGATCTCTCTCATAAACGAGGTATTTCCATCCTCAGAACTGTCACTCACAGGATGTTTTTTTCTTTATTGCACCATTCTGTGTAAACTCTAGAGATATGTTGTTCATGAACATCCCAGGAGATCAGCAGTTATAGAAATATTCAAACCAGACTGTCTGGCACCAGCAATCATTCCAAGAAAATCAAAATCGCTGAGATCACTGAGATTTTTTCCCCATTCTGATGGTTGATGTGAACATTACTCGAAGCTACTGGTCCGTATCTGCATGATTTTATGCACTGCCCTGTTCCCACATAACTGTCTAATTAGATAATTGCATGAATAAGCAGGTGTACAGGTGTTCCTAATAAAGTGTTCAATAGGAAAAAAAAACAACTTTTTAGGATGTTGTGCTTCAAAACACATGCATTAGTTTGCTCCTACTATGTTTCTTTCACTAAGGTGCTGAAAATATTCCATCACCCAAATAATATCTGACTAGATAGGTTATAGTTAATAATTATACACTTACAATGTGAACTACATGGTACATGGACCTGATAAAAGAGTCAATAAGGGTAGTATATTTTTAAAACATATATATTTTAGGCTGTTCCTGGCATTTATTCTAAATAAGAAATAATGTGTTCACATTAGAAAAAAAATACACTGAAGTACCAGAAAAAGGAGCCTATGCAAAATACACTGCAATGCCACTTAATCATGTCATTGGTTGCGTCCGCCAGTGCGTACATAAAACGACAGACATCTATGGAAGCCACAAGAACGGTTTCTGCAGTGAGAATGGCAAGAGATCACGATTTTGCGATTTTCAACGCGGTTTAATAGTCGGAGCTCGTCAGATGATTCACACCATTTCAGAGGCAGAAGCAAAGTTTGGATTTTCACGTATGAGTATTTCAAGGGTGTACCATCACTACAAGAATTCCGGCAAAAACAGCAGTGTGGCTGTAAAAAGACTCTGGATGAACATGACCAGTGTCAGCTGGCAAGAATCGTTTCACACAACAGACATGCAATACAGCCTCAAGTAACACTGGAATTCAATGCTGGGGCCTTAACAAACATCAGCATGAGGACTGTGCAACGTTCCCTCCAAGATCCCATGTGGGACCTACCAAGAATTAACTGTAAACTCAAAACGCCTATTTATATACGTTTAATGATACTTTGATTTTATACATCTCCGCATAAAAACAGATGATGACAAAACTGAATCAAAGTAAGAATGGTTTTACAATAATAATTCTAACTCACCCTGGCTTACAAGTTCTATGCTATCATCTTATCTCAGAATATTCTCCAGTAAGCACTGAGAAATTACTACTATATGATTTTTTTTTTTTTTTTGTCAAGGACACCACACATGGGCTCGTTAACTTGGCTTATGCCTGATCATAGCATTCCAGACATATTCTGACCCACTACAAATTATGCAAAACAATTCTGCTATAAGCAGAAACAGACTTGAGCAGATCTGTGCTTGAAGGTTAGCAGGTTACTCGAGTATTAGCAGAAGACCACTTGATGTCCAATCAACACCTGCAGAAGGCCAATACAGTGCGTGTGATGGATGCTGTGGAGTGCAACATCTCCAAGGGGCTCAGCTATAATCACATAACTGGTGCACTACAGTGGCCAAGGGCAGGTGTCCAACCCAGCTCACACTTTTGGCAATAGAGTGGGTCTGGCATGATTAAATTCCACACAAAATCACCTTTATAAACAGCTTTGTAATCAATTTTGCACCAATTTTGCAGTTGCAGCATTTGGTTCTGCTGATCAACCAAGAATACCAGAGGCAAGAGTTCTCAAATTTTGCTCTCTTATTCTGCAATCTCACTTCAGTCCAGTGTAAGGGACCATTATAGTAATGTCATGGCTAGTAGTTCTACTTGAAATACACCTTGCTTTGTAGTCTGACTCTATCATTTAATGGCTGATGTATATCTTTACTGATTATACAGGTGCTATAGAAGCCTTATCTGCTGCTGAAGCATGTTAAAGTAATCGTATAGGAGTACGCTTGACTTAAAACATTCTTTAAATTCTTCCAGAAGAAAAAAGTCTGCTTCAGAGTCAATGAACATGATGGGTGACCATAGTTCACGTACTGCATGCTTGCGCCTTTTATCTCCAGCTATATGAATGCCCAGTCCTGCGTAATTCACATACGTGTGGCAGAACTGCAGGTGATGCAAGTCAAATATGTGCCTGGTTACTCTGTTCTTTTGCAATGTCAGTCATACGGAGAAACAGTCACAGCCACCCACACACAGACAGCTTATCTACAGACAGAAGGTATCTGAAGCAAAAGGAAGCCTGTCTCATTGGTGTTGGTTCACAGGGCTGTGTGGAAGCAGCCTGTGAAATTCTGTAGCTGGAGATTAGATGCACCTTTAAACCTCAGCCACATAGCCACAAAGCACATATTCAAAATAACACGGATTATGACCCAGAAGCCACTAACCTTCACAAGGGAGCAGATTTACATATTCTTGCCCATAATGCACTTAGGAAAATGTTGCTTAAGTTCATTTAAACACACCATAAAAAATGGAAACATAACTGAATTGGAGTTAAGGGCTATGACGTGCACTTGGATTCAAACAATGAAGCTGTAAAGTAAGCCTTTTAAAGATGCAGACACACCTCCGCACAAAAGCAGTCAAAGTATGCCCCCACATTTTCTTAAAACCTGGTCAAATTTGCCTGTAGACAGTGATGACTGTACTAAGATTACGGTCACCGTTATTTTAGGCTCCTAATAGCCAGCGATTTTCCAGCAGCCCTGTGTTTTTCTGTCCTACTCTGTGGTTCAGGCAGCATGCAGCCCATCAGACACTGACTCCCAGCCGCCTGCTTCCCTCCCCTATGCTGGAGCCGGGCTTGTTTTGGCTGCAGCTGCCCGTGTGACAGACTAAATAATGTGATAAGGCGCACAGAGCTGCAGGTGTTCTTCGCCTTGGCAGGCCCAAGGCAACTATGACCATGCAAATCATGTCCCGCTTGCAAAATCAAGACCAATTTTAGTAAACTGCCTTGTGCAAATATTTTAGAGGTCCTTATTATGAGTAACATAGCAGCTACTGAATACTACAGCTACCTTTGCTGAAGTAAAAAAAACAAACAAACCGCAATTTGATTGTGCAGCTAGAGAAATAAAGAGTGGAGAACTACTCTAGGGAACTGTCAATCATGGCAGGATATATACGACAGCTGTAATGCTGTTAACACCCTATGCGACTTGTAAGCTAGAAGGGCCTTAATATTGCTCTTCACCTCCAACAGAGGCACAGTTCCTTTGGTGTTCTCTAAAAAAAAAAAAAAAAAAAAAGAGTAGGCGGGTAGGTGAAATGACACGATTTTCTTTACACAACATGATCTGTTTACACTGTCAATCAAACATACCATGCACACAATCCAAGAGCAGTCCGTGTGATTTAAGGCTGATAATCTCTTCAACGCCTGGACTGCTGCTTAAGCCCAGCACTTCACAACATTGTGTAGGTCTTACTCTGAGTCCATGCTCTGAATGAGGTTCCATTGTTCTTGAATTTCCACACGTCACTTGAATGCGACAGAAAAACAGGCGTTTAAAGGGATAATCTCAGCACTTAGTGCTCAGAATCCAGCAAGCTGGGGGTCCTTCAAGCCTATGAAAACACTCTCCTCTCAAAGGGAAAGGAAAAAAGAAATTCAGTGTTATGGCTGAGCATGAAATTAGGACTCCTGAGGTCTCTATACTGTATCTTTTGCCCAGAGTGTTTCAAGTGGCTTATATAAACCGCCAATCATCCTCTTGACAATGACAGCCTTTCTCTGAGCAAAAACTAGTGTAATGATGGTGGCTGGGCTGGGGGGAGCACACATTGACAAATAAAATGGTTTGTGCGTGTGTGTGTGTGTGTGTGTGTGTGTGTGTGTGTGTGTGTGTGTGTGTGTGTGTGTGTGTGAGAGAGTGAACATAGGTAATCAGTCCTAAAAATATCACTATTGGCACACTGAAACCAGAGTGAAACACAGAGAGGCTCTTATTCAGCAGCACTCATGGACCTGTGTTTGTATATTCCCTTGTAAATAACATTATCTCCCTTCCTCTGAAATGGAGTGATTCTAAGATAAGTGGGTAAAGACAGCAAAAAATAACACAAGTGGAACGCTGTGATTTTGATGAGCAAACAATTGGAAAGCAAAAGCTCTATTATTAAACAGAAAAGATGTGAATTAGCACAGATAGCACACAGGCCTGGTGTACACCTCTGCACTGCTTGTTTACACCAGGTAGAGACTTGTAAAAAAAAAAAAGGCATAATTATGAGGCATCCTAAACACACACTCAACTCATATAAAGAAGAAACAGTCTGGCATTGGAGCGTGGGTGTTCAATGCACACAAATACACACACACACACACACGTTTGTTTTTGTTATACACATACTGAATGTAACATATATTTGTATGAATGAATGAATGGCTGCACATAATAAGAATTTACTACACCCAATCCTAAATCAAACTCTCACCCTGACTGTCACATCATTATCCAGAAACGTTTCTACCATTTCAGTGTAAAAAAAAAGAGCACAGCTTTTATAAAAAAGCTATTTTACGCTGTCAAGTTTTTAAATGAAAAAAAAGCACTTTTCCTCTTGGTGACAAAACTGTCAGATATACCTATTCTTGTGAGGAGAACATACACACACACACACACACACATACACAGACTAATCAGCCCCTTATCTATCTCCAGCAGGGTGACATCATCGTCTGAATGAGAATTCTGGTGAATAAACACACTGTCTGAGAATGCTTTCTCCCTCGCTGGCCCAAACACACACCCTCCTTTGCCATGGTGTCCAAAACTGCACTCTGTCTCCAACAAACATCTGCCATCGACGGAGTAATCTAGCCGCCGGGTTGTTTGCAGATGGCACAGCTGATCCAGACACCGTGTGGTCAGGTGCTCGCTGCCCGCACATCCTTACTGACGATGGAAGGTAACAACAAGGGTTTGTTCAAACCCATCACCCCTATCACAACACAGAGACAGACACTTTCTTAACCCTTGTGCTGGGCTCACTAATCAGCAATGGATGTGCAAGTGAACCATGCCATCTCTTTTGGTTTTATAGCAATACAAATGATCATTTATGTTGGAGTGCCCAGTACATGCATACACAATTAGCTATATGAATGATATGTAATGCTGCCTCCACACAGCAAGAAGGCCCTGGGTTCTATTCGTGTCTGTGTGGGTTTCCTCTGGGAGCCCTGGGTTTCTTCCCACAGTCCAAAATCATGTATGCTAGGCTGTACTGGACATACTAAACCCCCACTCATTGACAAAGTATAAAATACTAACCTCTCCTGTCAGGAATGTAACCACTGTGCAAAACATGATGTTAAACTCCTAATAAATAAATAAATAATAAATGATATGTAATGAAACAAACATGCAAATGTCCTATAAACGGGGATCGCAATCAGGTGCTCCTGTTAGCTCCTAAAAACAAACGAGCAAGAGCTTCTTTTCTCACGCTCTATTTTTCAGTGGCAATTACGGCAAAGGTGCAGGTCAGCTGGTTAGTGGTTACAAACTGACGGAAATTATGGAGTTAATGGCTGAATAATCCTGAAAGTTGATGCTTTGGACCCTAATCTGCTCTGCTGCTTCGGGCTCTGGTAAAGATGAAGCCAGGGGTTAATTCCTGCAGGCACCACTATCAGCAGCTAGTCCGGTGGCGTTGTAGCTAATGTAGGAAACCATTAACCCAAGTGACCAACATGTTAATGAAAGTTATACTTAAAATCAAATCAGAATACGTCCTGGATACCACTGATGATCACTCATTAATTATATAGATTAATATGTAAATCATTCACAGTTGATTTTCACTGTGGAAATATTCAACAGCAAAGGTTATTTGCACCTGGTGCAATCTCCTGCATACTGAGAGCAGCTCGCTGTTGCCCACAAATGCTAAAATTGTATAAATATCCCAGACATTTTGATTTTTTAGAGTGGGCAAGAGGTAGAGAGAGACCGAGATCAGGAGTTAATTACGCATACTATCCGTTGACGTACGAGAAAAACTGGTATACCAGTTAATACTTGGTAGGTCCATGACGGGATCTTGGACGGAACGTTACACAGTCCTCACGCTGATGTCTGTTGAGGCCCCAGCATTGAATTTCGAGGTTACTTGAGGCAGTGTTGTACACCTAAACGATGGGTTAAACAATTCTTGCCAAACGATGCTGGTCACGTTCACCCAGAGTCTTTTTACGGCCGTGCTCCTGTCATAAATTTGAGGTTTTGCCTGAATTCTTGTAGTCACGGTACACCCTTGAAACACTCACATGAAAATCCAAACTTTGCTTCTACTACTGAAAATTGAAAAATCGTAATAACTTGCCATTCTCATGGCAGAAACAGCTCTAGAAGCTTCCACAGATGTCTATATTTTGCATAGGCCCCAGTACCAGTTTTTCTAGTACTTCAGTGCACAGTCAGCTGAGTATTAGCTGGCTTATTAGAGGACTTGGTTAGCTACCATTAAAATCTAAAGATAACATTAGCTAAACTAACTCAATCTCAACTCAAACAAACCAAGTCAAGATGTGGCTGCTCTTTTACAAATGATAAGGAATGTTATTTAAAGGTGCAAATAGATGTACTGTCTGGGTTCAAACAAGATACTCTGAAATAAAAACGACTGATTTAAATCTGAACTAGGGTTAGCGACACTAATCAATAAACTGCAAGGCAAACCGTGTTGCAATCTTATCAGGGCTACGATCCGTTGTATCGAGGAGATGCAGGTATTTATCACAGCCATCCGTTTATCACATTTAGCCGTTTGGCTTATTAACTGAAGGGTGTGCAACACTTTGCAGTTTAGTGTGGGCTCATGAGTGGATGTGTCATGCAATGCTCTTCAGTTCTATTGTAAGCTGCATTTTCATGTGCTGATGTGATGACAGTATGTCGAGATGGGAAAGTGGGATGCCAGGGATTGCAGCACACCACACATTATGTAAGCAAGACAGCTGGTTCTTATTGATCGTATAGGTTTACGCCCATAGACATGAGTTCATCCTTCCTTTTTAATTCTCTCTCTCCCTCTCTCTTCTCTCTCCCCCTTAGGCTGTGTGATATTAATACAGGCTCAGTGCCCAAACGTAGCCACCAGTGGCCAGATGTTCAATCAAAGTGTTCCTGTTTCCGGGGCTTTGATGCTCCCCGAGCTGATCTTGAGCCCTGCCTCTTTGTTCTCTAATCAGCCACCAGACACAGGGCTACTTCACAGCGCACCATTGAGATGACACACACCCTGGCTCCTCATCATAGCACAGATGTTTGCACTTGCCGTGTTGTGTTTGCGTGTCTTTGTCTGTTAATGTACGTATTGTGTGCTCATCCTTTTCTTATCCTCCATGCATCAAGCACAGGAGGTTCTCATTAAATGCTCTCTCATGTGCAGCATGTGCCTCAGGCTTTACTCTAGGATAAACAGGAAACAAATAAACACCTGCCAGGGAAGTGCAATCATTTTAAGACATGCCTCTTTCCTGTTTCTCCCTATATTGATGCCTGTGTGAAGTCAGACACACTGATGTCTTGTTTTTCTTTAGTAGTTTTCTTCATCCTCTTCATGCTGCCTTCTCTCTCAGGAAGGTGAACTGTCTCTGTTCTTCATTTTTCCCTCTCACTTTAAATAATGCAGATGCATAAAGGATGGCACCACCCAATTCAGCTAGGTCCATAAATATATGTACCTAATGAACATGAGCTCAAAGTGCAGACAAAGTGATTTGCTGAGGGCAAAACTGAAGTCAGAACAAACCCAGTGTCTGGTGACGTCTATGAATTCCAGACTTCAGGCAGTCACTGACTGCATCCAATATAATTTGACAATTTAATTATGATTGTTAGTTTGTCCAATTACATTAGGTACCTTGAAAAGGGGGTTGGGGTGGACCACACATTAAAAGTCATGTAATTTCCATATTGTTCACCTGATGTGGATGTACAAACAGTCAAATTAAAGCTGAAAGTCTGTAGTCAACAGGGAAAACTGCTATAACTTTGTGAGTGGCCAACTGTATATTGGTTCTGACTGTATAAGTGTAGCAGTCTACAAAAAAGAACTGTCAGGTCACATTGTGCCAGAATTCTGGAAAACCACCACAAAAAAGATTGTCAGTTTTTCTGACAATTATCTTTGACCTACCTTTCTGAAAGTATTGGATCTGTAAGGCCAATTCTTTTATAATGGCTTTACATTGAAAACATTTGGGTTTGAAATCAAAAGATGGATATGAGACAATAGAACAGAATTTTACCCAAACTGTTTAACAGCTCTAGATGTGTTAAACAACTTCAAACATGCCACCTTTTTTTTGATCAAAAATACTGGAACATATTCAACTGACAAGTGTATGTTGTTGCCCAGGTGTGCCCTGTTCAACTGATTGTTTAAAATTACAAACCCCATTTCTTAAGAAAGTTGGGGCACTTTCTAAAAATGCAATAAAAACCGAACTCTGTAATTTGTTAATTCATTTGAACCTTTATTTAACAGACAAAAGGACGAAGAAAAGATTTTCTCACAAGGCTTGGCACAAAGTGGTGAACCATGACCCATCCTTGCTTGCAAAGAATAAACCTTTGGTAATTGCTCTTTTTATACTCAATCTTGATGATTGATGAAACTGCTAATTGTGGGACCTTTCAATGTTACTTGTATAACCTTTTCAGTCTTATTTTGCCTCTGTCCCTCTGTCCCTTATTTTGCCTCTGTTTGTGTGTTACAAACATCAATTTCTAAATTCGTTTTTGTTTAACGAACAGAATTGAAAACACTGAAAATCTTTGTCCTTTTATCTGTTCAATAAAAGTTCAAGTGAATTAACAAATTACAGACTTACATTTTTATTGCATTTTTACAAAGTGTGCCAACTTTTCTGGAAATGGGGTTTGTAATTGCAATTGAGGATTGCAATACAGTCAGTCTGCCTAGAGATGGCTAAAACTCTACGAGCTAATGTGCTTTTCTCAGAGTTTAATGAAGTTTGTGGATCGTTCCATGTATTACTGAAACAGACATAAGCATTCTCAGCCTGCTCATGTACCATCACATCATCATCAACACAGAGAAAAGTGCTTACTTGTACACACCCTGTATAGACGAGAGCAGACGGTTAAAATGTTTAAATGACATGTCTTGAAAAAGACATTAATAACAAGAAATTTCATCAACAGGACTGACTGACTGAATCAGCAATTATTTCACCGCTGATGCAAGTGTGAACAGAGATGAGTTGTGGGATGAGAGTTTAATTTTTACCTACGGTCTTGAGACATACACTGAGTTGGATGATGCGGACAACCAGGATAAGTCGTTTCCTGCTGTCAACATATTGTTCTTTTGGCAGTAATTATTTTCCATATGCAAATTAGTTATAAATGTAGAGGTTGGTGTGGAGGCTTTCAGTGGAACTGAACAGGAATTTTTAAATGTGCTTTTCTCCCTTTTCACTTTTTGGTGGTATTTTATTTTTGTTTGAGACATATACAAAAGAGAAACAAATTTCAAAAAACTTTGACCACAGTGCAAAAAAAATGACAGCAAGTAAAAATATCTTAATATTGATATTTTCATCTTATACGATACACGTAACATTTGAAATATCCACTGGTTTTACTACAGCCTCGAAAGCACTCGGCTTACGTAGCTGATGAAGGACTGCTTTACCGTTCTGTTTTACCTCACACTTTCTGTACTTTCATAAGCAAATAAAAGACTATTACACCTATTTCCGGACATTTTGTAATTTCAAGCATTTATTTTTAGAAAGAAAAATATCTGCCAATAAAGTCTGAAATTAGCAAAAATATCTAAAACAGTTTGAATAACTGTACAATTGATTTGCCCTTATTCAAGACTTTTATTAGATAAGATAAAGATTTTCCCATCCAACCAAATGTATGGTTTGGTGGCAAAACAAATGGCCACATAATAACCATGGTTATACTTAAGGGATTGGGCCAAAATACCTGCAGTGCTAAAAACAACATGAGACATGATTTATTAAGACTGCATGGATTGCACAGGAGTAAGAGACCTCTCAGAGACTAAGAGTGATTTGAGGTTAGTCGGGCTAGCAATTGAAGAAGCAAGGTCATGCCCCTGCCTGTCTCTTTCCTTTTATCTCTCCACGTAATTATACAAACAAAATCTAACTGCATTGATTCCAGAGTTCACCGCAAAAGCCATCATTGCAAAACGACGCGTGTTTTTTCATCAGTCTGGTATAGAAGTTCAGCTCATCGCCTCTCTACAAAGGACATTAAGAAGCTTAAGAAGCTCATTACAAGGGACAGCATTAGTATGTTTGCATGCACACATCACACACTCTGTCCTCACACTGCAACTCAGTCAACAGACACTGATCACTAAGATTCTCTGTGCACACTTCACCTATGAACCTCTCCCATACATAGACACACACTCACACATGCAAACAGGACCTACCATTGACACACTCGTACACATCACAGCACCGTCCCGGTGTTCCATCACCACGGGACACCAAGTGGGGCAACATTCCTGCTGAGCATTGTGGGAAGGTGCAGACACCAGGCAAACACTCACATCTGAGAGTGAGAAGAAAGAAAGACAGAGGAAAATGACAAAAAAATGGATGATATAAAAACAGACAGGCATTTCAGTCCATACTACATCAGGGTACATTTCAGAATGGAATGCAATCACTTGTTTTTGGCATTTTTACAGGCATGTGTTTCACTAAGCACTATAAAGCCTGATTAAATAAGAGAATTGCAGAAAAGCAGTCTAAAGACTACAGCCAAGCATAATGAAGATAAATTCTTAGTGAATTACAGCATCATGGTCCAGGCTGTGAAAGCTGTGCTGAAGAGACAAAGAGGTGTGACAGAGATGTGCGGTGTGTGACTGTGTGTGTGTGTGTGTGTGTGTGTGTGTGTGTGTGTGTCTGTGTGTGTCTCACCTGGTGGGTAGTGTGCAGCAGCCATCTGCTGTGAGCCTGACCTGTGTTTCGTAGCTGTCTAATGGACACTGCATGGGCTGTACCGGAGGACATTCCACTGTGCTGCAGTCCACACTGAAAACTGCCCACACAAACACAGAATCATTAAACACTTTAACACAATTTGTCAACTCCTCAGGCAGGATTGCAAATAATTTGCCTTTGATTTCACACTCAGAGCAGCTCAGTGTTGTTTAAACCAGAATACACAGAGGCATGAGGCTAACTGCAGAAAACAAGCAAGCACACACACACACACACACAAACACACGCACAAGGAAACAATTCCAGCGCCTGTCACTTTCTTTACTGCAGCTGCCAATAAGGCTTTGACAAGAAAACAAACAGGGTCCATTATCAACTCTTTTATGCGTGTTTATTTAGGTTGATACGCTCGCCTTCATGTCTTACACAGTGGGTGGACAAAGCAGCCATGCAGCAGGTAACAATCAGACAAAAAGACAAAAAATCCCTACTCCTTATTAACTTTCACATAGCAAATGTGCTCATACTTAAACTTAATGTACATCACAATGGTGTTTTCCATGTTGATACTCTAACTACAGAGCGAGCTGCTGCTTCCAATTCCTAACACCTGCTGCACCACATACATCAGCCAAGGCACAATCTGTTTGAACGGCAGAGCAATGTTTACTAGGTGGGTTAATTAGTGAACATGTAAGACAAGCTGTTTTGTCAGAATCTGAAACAAGAATACAGTTCAGTGCAAAACTGTCATATAAATTACTCCATATACACTGATCAGGCATAACATTATGACCACTTCCTTTTCTCTACACTCATTGTCCTTTTTCTCAGTTCCACTTACCATATAACTGCACTTTGTAGTTCTGCAATTACACACTGTAGTCCATCTGTTTCTCTACATATTTTGTTTTTCCAGTTTACTCTGTTCTCTAATGGTCAGGACCCCCACAGGACCAGAACAAATAAGGTGCTATTTGGGTGCTGGATCATTCTCAGCACTGCAGTGACACTGGTGTGGTGATGGTGTGTTAGTGTGTGTTGTGCTGGTATGAGTGAATCAGACACAGCAGTGCTGCTGGAGTTTTTAAACACTGTGTTCACTTACTGTGCATTTTATGAGACACATCCACCAT
>JAOVVH010000002.1:12174503-12189978 GCA_028566435.1 Scorpiodoras heckelii
ACACACACTTCCTGGAAGCCCCGCCCCCTTTCCCTGGTCTCAGGTGCTCACAACCTGTTTGTGCTCCTTAGCATTTTGTATAGTTAAATGTCCAACATGTCCAACGTTGCTAACATTAGACAAGTACATAGTAAACATATTTATCAGGGACACCGCTGAAAAATGTCATCTGAGAATAGGTTTTCAGACGGAAGAGAAAAACAGAGGAGGATCTTGTTTTTAAAAGATTAAATAGGCCTAATAGATTTAAGACATTGCAAATGAACAAAACGTTTTTTTCGACCAGCACTCTCCTGCTCTCTGCTGTGTCGGTCACTACAGATGCTCAAAAACCTAGAGTAGAATCGCCAGCGAAAATGACAGCCATGTGGACGTTAGACTGCCAATCTGTAAAAGGATTCTAACGAAAATATGTTGTTACTGTGATATTTTGCAATGCAAAATTGTGAACAGGAAAAGATAACTCGCACAGCCCAACTAGAGACTAAGAAGTCCTTCCTACTATCTGTGAAGGATTAGGACAATTTTCAAGGTTTCATTCAGACCTCTTGTCACTAAGGCAACCTTTTCCTTTTCCACTTGTTTCTCTGGTAACCAAGATGGAGTGTTCTTGCTCATCCTTCAAGTACTGGCTCCTACATTGTCTCCTCCAAATGGCTTTGTCCAGCTGAGAGCCTGGAGCATGAGTTCAATCAAAGTGGCCTAGGGAGATTGATCTGTACTGAACACAGAATCGTTAGACGATGATGGACTGTCCCTTCGTAAATCATTCAAATACACATCCATTTACTGTTTACATCTGAGGTTGGAATGTAGGCTGGAGGACTACATTGCACATTTATTATCAATACACAGAAATTCTGGCCATTAAATATTTGAATTGGCAAAAAATCTGTGTTGTCAAATTAACATATTAGCAAAAACATTAACGTGTTAAAGAATTAATCCCGAATAAAAAAAATTAAAGCCAGTAAATTAAAGCCTGTCTTTTAACGCAGATTAAAAATGTGTTACTTTACGCAAACCATCGACACCGTCAGTGAACATAATGCTGAATGTTAGGATTTCCTAGCTTGTTAGCTATCATAAACATTGCTAAAGATTAAAAGGAGCACTCGAGAACGAAGAATTTGTAGCCATTTTTCAGTTGCTATATTTTTGTATCTTACATCAGTTTAATGAGCGACGGAGACGACAAAGGAGACGGATCCACATAACACATACACAAACTCCTTCCCTTCCATTGTGGTGGTGGATCTCTAAGGTAAAATCGAATCAGCCAATCATGTAGCAGCAGCACAACAGAACTTCCGGTGAAGTGATATATACGATGCCTACTTTCATGTACAACGCAACTCAAAATGTGTGTTAAAACTGCGATTAACACACGATTTAAAAGATTTATCGCGCGATTAACGCAATTAAAAAAATGAATCGATTGACGGCTCCACAAAAAATGTTTGGTTTACATCCAACTTGGTGGTGAAAAGTCCTTTTTTAAATTAGCTTGTAGTTTTTCAAGTAAGCATTTGCTTTATGCATTTACTGAACAACAACATCTGTGGGGTGAAATCACCATTCACAATTAGCAAACCCAGCTCTTGCTATCTTAGATAAAAACTAAAGCAATGTTCATGGTTTGTCACAGTAATTCAGTGATAAAGTTATTAAATGTAATAAATGTCCTGTTTTTAAATAAGACAGTCATCATTAGAAGTGCACTTACAGATTAGCACAGCGATGTTAGTACACCAAATTTCAGCTACATCAGCTACATTACTGCTCCTAGGAAATAGCTATCTAAATTTAACAGTCTCCTTTGTACAACAGTGGCTAAAATGGTACACTCTGCCTTGTAATATTGTCTCAAACATGCCTTTCATGTTTCATGCAAATTCATGATTTATGAACTGATTGCCATGGGAAAAGCATTTTGTGCCCACAATCTTGGTTTTGGTCAGGAATTACCATAGTGATGCATCATCTACCATATAACATTATACCTAGCCATTTCCTCTATTTCACTAGAGATAATCATTGACAGATCAGCATTATGACTTTGTGTCATTCCACCCACCATATTCTTTACTACATACACAAGAACACAAAATACCTGCTGGGCATTTAAAGAATGCGTTTGGGTCTCCCTGTGTAGGGAGAAGTTCTCCCAAGCATCTAATAAAAAATACAAAGAACTAGACTCCATCAAAACAGAAGCAGAATGCATCCTGGTTAATATAAAAAGATAAACAGGAATGAATTGATGGGTCTTAGAGGATCTCCTGTAGAACATAGTGAGAACGGAGGGAGCACTAGAACCTCCATTACCTACTCCAGACGACTACTACACACCATCTTCATCTATTTTCTTCTCTGCCATGCTAGTATAATTCAGTTTAGACTAACTCTATTGTGCCTCCACAACAGAAGCATGTATATCTGCCACCATTAAGCACTCATTATCTCTATCAGTAGCTCTCTTAGTGAAGAAGTGCTTTATTAGCACAGAGGGAGCCTGGGTTTTGTTCAGTAAAGTCCCCTCTACGCTCCCATCACTGTGAACTGCACTGATGAAGCTTTAAGCATGAATGGAAACATAGAATGGCTTGATGACAATTTCATGACAACCCAAGGGCATACAAGATGATTCATTAGCTTATAAACAGAGTCAGTATAAACGTTCATTTCAAGGCAAGAGATGATCAGATCTCTGTTGAGCATCAGCTCTTGTAACTGACAGCTGCTTGTGGGGCGGTTATTGGATTTGACGCAGAGACTGACAGTGTGAGTTTTCTCTCTCGACATCTAGCCTGCCTGTCGAATATAGTAGCAGATGATGAAGACAGATCTGTAAAAAAAAAAAAATTACAGATGAGCTTACAAAAAGAGTATAAAACATGCTCTGATGCCCTGATAGCTGTGAATGTCTTTATAGAGTCAGCATAGCCTGCAGGTAAAGCAATAGCTTCATCTCACCCAGTTAACACTGTCATGCAACTGACGGCCGAGCAGCTGTCTGCATGACAAGTCAAAGAGAAAGCGTGTGTGAGAAAGAAGGAGAAATAAAAAATGAGCAGAAGGCAGGATGAAGTATGATAAGCGTAAACCGTGGCTAGAGGTGAAAGCTAGGGGACACAGTGAAGAAAACAGTGATGGACAGACAAAACGAATGATTGAAAGTCAAAAAGATCAAAAGTACCAACAAAGATGAATAAGTGAGACAGAGTGAGAGCGCGAACTGCTGACGTGGAGCCAGGAAGGCTGAGGATCGATGTGTTTTGGGTTAGCAGTCTGACGCAGAAGTCTGCATGAATAATGCGTCTTCATTCTCATTCCTGTGTTCTAGGATCTGCATATGGATATATGCTTAAAACCACACTGCACTATTTGGGTATTTATTCACTGTTTCACAGCAGCCACAGCACACGCTGACTGGCTAAATACAGGAGGAAGATGAGCAAAAGCAGGCTGAAAATGTGCTCATTCTGTGAAAGCAGAACACAGCTGAGAAACAACTAGCTGTATAGCTAATTAACAGCTTGGTAATACATGAGCAGGCATTATAAGTTGCTCAGTATGCTTAGCACACAGCCCTGGTGGGAGTTTACTCATTCTCTAGAGATTCATGCTGTTCCAAGGCTAAAATTTTTTAGCTGGCTAGGTAAAAATTAGACAAAGAAAACCCTGCCATGCTTATTAAACTCAGCTAGGTCAATGAATATCTGAATATCTGAATATCCATGAATATCTCTATCCACAGCTTGAGAATCACATTTGCGACAGGCACCATTTTTTTTGTTTGTTTGTTTGTTTGTATCTTGGTAGTTGTGGATGCTCCAGCATTAAGTCAAAGATAAGTCAAAGAAAAATGCATGGGGAAATGCACTGCTGTTGGCTGTCCAGGCCAACACACATCAGTACATCATTTCCCAGCCTCAAAGGACAGAATAGCTGAGTGGATAAACTTTATTTCTGTAAATATTTTCTTTTACAGCCTGGGTCAGTACAACATGGGATGTCACCGGCATAAAAATCACAAATTTTCACAATTATTTATAACAGTTGCGTACTTTGAATATAAGTAATGCAGTTCTTGCATGCCTAAATGCACTTCTTGAGCGTCCAGCAGCAATAATAGCCTACCTATCAAGAGTCAAAGTAACTGGAGACAAAAATTTTCTGTACTGCATGTAGATCATAAACCTTTGGATATAAAAATGACTGATTAAAATCAGCTGAGAAATGTAAACATCATAGTGCTTTTTTATCCAAAATAATGGCCTGTCTTGATGTATCCATCAAGACCTGGCCCAAAGTTGGCGTTCCAGTTCACGCCAAAGGTGTTCAGTAGGGTTGACATCTAGGCCCGGTACAGGCTACTTGAGTTCTTCCACACTAACCTCACAATTGTATCTTTCTGGACCTCACTCTGTGCTCTTCATTTCAGTGAAGGGAAATCTTAATGCTACAGCATATTAGGTTTGTGGTAACAATTTGTCATTAAAGCAAATTGCAAAAGCAAGTAGCTCGGGAACTCAATATTTTGTAGGATTTTTTTGCTTCCCATGACTCAATTTTTAACCAAAAAGCTTTAAACTAAGACAATTTGTCATTTCTTCCTTTAAATTAGCCACAGTGTAGAAATATGACTCCCCACCCCCAAAACATAAACGGAAGCAAATAGCCTGTCCAACCAAGCGCCGAGCCCTTCCCACTTCACCAGTCTACCATCTTTGTCTCATCTGGAGCCAGGAAGATCCCTAGTGTTGCAAATGAGATGTCTGGTGATGTTACAAATGAGATTCCTACACCCCATGCTGAATCTCTGCCTGACAAATATACATGAGCCCCAATAACACAGAGCTCATGAAGAAGGAAAACTTACTTCAGAACACAGTTTGAGTGATCCACCCATGATCTGCTATACACACTTACACACACTGAAGCACTTCTGTTGTTTGCTGTAGAGATGTTTTTTGCCTATTTTCACTTTTCCCTCATTGTGAGCCTTTTGCACATAATGGGACATTTGCTATGAACAGGAAAATCCATGGCAAATGGTCAGGGCCATACATCAACTTATTTCTGTCAATAACCACAAAAAACCCAATAGAGCAAAATCAGGGAGAATTACGGCTCAACAATTCTGCTGAGCTGAAAAGGAGTGAGGATTACTGAGAGCTTCAGAAAGGGACAAATTAAAGTCGAAATAAACTAAAACAACACCTTGTCTAACCTTTTCGGCACCAAACTATATAACATTATGAATCATGAATTTTCATTGTCTTTCATGTTTTTGTTTTATTTACTGTGACCTTGCATGCATGTGTGTGTCTCTGCGTGTGTGTGTGTGTGTGTGTGTGTGTGTGTGTGTGTGTGTGTGTGTGTGTGAATGCAAGGGTGTGGCTCATCAGGAGCCAGAAGGATTAGAGAGATACAGTCTTCAGATTCTGGCAAAAAATTTGCTTTGTGCAATTCTCCACCTCCACACAGCAAACATGAATGCTGGATTAGACTGGATGTAGATGTTCTTAATGTTATTCTCTTCAGTGAACAGATAAAATATATGCCACTTTTACTCAGAGACACCAAACTGCCGCATTCCCCAGAAACACTGCCTATTACAAGTCACCGATTACAACTGTGCGATGTTCCACCTCAAGAAACACGGAACAGTAGAACAACCAAATTGACCTCCAAATGTCCATTTTTGTGTGCAAATCCATGATATGAAATAAGATTAATCGGAGTTCAAAACCAAACTCTCTGGAGGATTAAGTGCATCTGGCATAAAAATGGTGTGAATGACGGACTTGATTTTTGCACAATTCGAAACCAAATGCCAAAGCTTATGTGCTTCATCTGTCTATTACAGATTTCATAGTGTATCACAGCTTGTGTTCATAAACACCACAGATATTCTCGGCCTTTAAGGCTTTAAAGCACATCTATTCATTGATCACAGCTGGAGGGTCAGCGCAACACCTACAATGTGATGGAAATCTCAGCATTATAGATGATGTTTGGTTTTCAGCCTGAATAAACCCAGCTGCATGATGAAAACACAAGGTGCAGTGGTTTTGTCACTACAAACTGTAAAACATCTTTCTCTACAGGGTTTCACTTAAATGTACTTTCAAGGTTATTTTGCCAACTTTTGCAATACATCTCTCTCTCTCTCTCTCTCTCTCTCTCTCTCTCTCTCTCTCTCTCTCTCTCTCTCCCCCTCCCTCATGGTATCTTGCCATGGGGTCATTAGATGGATTAGGATTAGAGATCTCCCAGCAGAAACACTGTAATTGGGGCCTGTTCAGACAGTTTGCATCTCTCTTGCTGCTGAACCTTGGGGAAAAAAAGTGCCCATTCTCACACACCTCCGCATCCCTCCATCAGACAGACAGACAAACAGGGAGGGAGGGAAAGAGGGAGGGAAGAAGGAAAAGCAGGAAAGGAGGAATTCTTTCTGAGTGACTCGGTCCTCAGTTATGCACTCCACCCACGCAGGCTGGAAATGGCTAGATTTTGAGTGTTTAGGCCAGGCTAACACCCACCTACTCTCGCTGTCTCATATCCTCCTAAGCAGCCTGCCGCGTGCATATTTCAGTAAGCTTCAAAGAGCAGTCTTCCAGAAGAAAAGCAGAGAGAAAGAGAGCATGAGTGAGGGAGCCATCTCAGCTGAAATGAGCTGGTGTAAGATGAGTGCTTCAGATGGAATGGCAAATGAAAGCGCTCGTCCAAGCGAGCGAAATAAATAACAAGGATGTGGTCCAGATGAAATTGCCACCCAGTGTGGAGAAATGACTTGAAAGATTAGTGTGTTTCTAACATGAAAAACAGGCAGGAGCGATGAGAAGAAACGAAAAGAAGCTCAAGCATAATGACTTCATCTCCATGCTCCATGCTTCCCTAAGGAAGGCCCATAAACGCAATATGAATAATGACAAGGCTTGAACTTCACTTTAACTTTGAGAGAAAAATTTCGGTTTTGTCTTACAGTTTGACATTTAATCCTTTGTGTGAGGTAGAACTGTGAAAGCTTTTCCTATTAAAAAAAGTCTAATCACACTGATGCCGAACTGCCCACTAATGATGTGACAGATGCAGTGCAGTTTATTATCGAAGAGACAAAACTGCTGTCTTGGACATCTCTTCTTCGGATAATTAGTAAATAATAAGGGCAGCGCAATTATGAAGTGTGTCTGCGTCGGATAAGTTTTGTGTAAAAGACACCAAACACCATTATACAAAGATGTGTTGTGACGTGTGAGTTCAACATTCCAATCTGCCACCTTTAACAATCTGTCCTTGTGCACTTTCTCTCTTTTCGTAGCCTTGGGCTCTCCTCCCTCTCGCTCAGACTGTTTTTCAAGCTGTCCTTGAGGCGCTGAAGGAGCGCGACATTCCGCTGTAGAGTCGCGCTTCCTGCATTCCTGCCATAGCATAGTCAGTCATGCAGAACCCCGCACAGCAAGGGTCCACAAATTATTTCCCAACATGTGTTCTACAGGGTTATTAATAAGCAGCAGAGAGCTGAACACGGGACGTCCATGGGGAAGCTGGGGGCTGTTAAAGGCTGTAAAAGAGCTTACAAGGAATGTAAACAAATATGGTATACATAGACGTTGTGTTTTTGTGTGTGTGTGTGTGTGTGTGTGTGTGTGTGTGTGTGTGTGTGTGTGTGTGTGTCTGTCTGTCTGTCTGTCTGCCTGTCTGTGGAGATGTTTTATGTCCCTGTGGGGACCAAATGTCCCCACAAAGATAGGACTATCTGAAAGTTTGATCTTGTGGGGACATTTTGCTGGTCCCAATTAGGAAAGTGGGTTTCTTGTTGTAGATTATGACAAAAATAAATACATAAAAATGCCAAAAAGTTGGTTTTCATTGCCAGGGTTAAGTTTAGGGTTAGGCTTAGAATTAATTAGCTGCAACAATAATTATGTAAATGGAAAGTTCTCACAAGTATAGCAAGACAAACAGTGTGCGCACGTGTGTGTGTGTGTGTGTGTGTGTGTGTGTGTGTGTGTGTGTGTGTGTTTGATGGTCCACACTGTATGGCAATAAGTAGACAAATGAGGTTAAACCATGAGCCTTTCCTTCTGAACATTATTATACCAGCATATGGACTACATGCATCCAATAAACTTACTGTGTGCAATTCTGTCACGATGTGTCAGTAACTGACTGGCAGATCTTGTCTCCCAACATTTCATCATTTTTTTCTTTGTTTACTAGGAGCTTAATGTCATATGTTTACGCAATGGTTACATTCATGACAGAAACAGATAGCACTTCACACTTGTCAATGGGGAATTTTTAGCATCTTCAATTCACCTGACCTACATGTTTTAGGACTGTGGGAGGAAGCCCACGTGGCTGGGGGGACCCTGGTTGCCCTACCCAGGAATCAAGCCCAGGAACTTTTGGCTGTGAGGCAGCAGCACTGCCCACTGCACCACCAGGCTTCCCCTAACAGGCCAGAAAACAGAAATGTAATAAATACCCTTCTTCACAACATCATTACATCAGCGCAGTGTCTTGCCAGGCATGCTTGTTTCTTATTGTCTATTTTTGCTTGTGGCATTATGTTTATACTGTAGTGCTGCAGGTCTGCTAAAAAGTGTGTAGGACTTACTTTGGGAACACAAAAACTCCAGCATCCACATGAACAGCAGCTGCAAACGAGGCAAGTGCTGCCCAAAAAGTGCTAAGTACAGCACTGATTTTACATCCTGTTCAGAGAGCTTTTCACAGCTGACATCATTAAAATCTGGGATCTATCTAAAGCCTGAATTGGTCATCCATTCATCAGCAGCTTTGATGAATGGGTCACCATATGCAAGAGTTAAAGCCCCTTAGGTCTGGGCGATATTGGGGGAAAAAAATTATTTAAATTTATTTCCATTTTTTAGGTTTCTCTCATACAATTAGCATTTTTCAGTTCTTACATAAAACAACAAAAAAAATTCAATAAAATAATTATTAGAATGATGCGTAGAAAAATAATAACAAACAGCACCATCGATAATGATAAAACTGTGTAAATAATGGTTACTTTTAAATATAATTTAAAGGGACTCCAATTTGTTAGACTCATGTACGGGTGAATGGTACGACTGCTCCAAAGGTTGTGTAAAATTCAATTCAATTCAGATCAATTCGATTCAAGCAGCTTTACAAAGACATAACATCCAGAATAACTTATATATGTTTTAGGCCTAACTGTTATCCCTAAAACGGTCCTTTCTCCAGCTTCTCCACTACTCTTTCACATGTAGCATTATACAGACGTGGCAATGCTATATTCGCAAAATGTTTGAAGCTAGGCAGATCATACCTGGAATTAACTGTTTGCAGCAACTTAATGAACGCTTCTTTCTCAGAGTAAGTGGGCATCATATCTTTCATGATATGAAATGCAACCCATCAGTAATTTCTTTCCATCGGGCGCTCTTAATCGTATAGGACACCACTAGAAGATAATTCATTTAATATTAGCTGTCATTTAGCAGGAGCTTTTGTTGTCAAAAGTCAGCTTGTAGTTTCATCCTGTTGTATCACACATTGCACTGATTCTACCAGGTGTTCGTATCATAAGTGCTGAAACAAATTTGGCTGCAACTGACCTTTGGCACAACCTACACTTGAGACGAATTTGTTCAAAATCTGACATTTCAAATCCGTACCAATTCCGTACCACTGAAGTGAGATTTCGACCTTTCTTTGGTACGAGCTCACTGCTCTGCGAAGTGCTGCTGCCCGCCTCCGTCTTGGGCAACACATGCGTCTGTGAGAGGTGGCGTTTTCCAAGTTAAGATGTGTTTTTCCTCGGTACAGCTTGAAAATTCATTCATTCATTATCTTAACCGCTTATTCCTGTCCCCAGGGTCACGGGAGAGCCGGTGCCTAGCTGACAACATAGGGCGCAAGGCAGGATCAACCCTAGACAGGGCGCCAATCCATCATAGGGCACACACACTCACAAACTAGGGGCACTTTAGAGACACCAATGAACCTAGTATGCATGTCTTTGGACTGGGGGAGGAAACCAGAGTGCTTGGAGTAAACCCACCAAGACACAGGGAGGACATGCAGACTCCACACAGAAAGGACCCAGACCACTCCAGAAAGGGATTGAACTTGGGACCTTCTTGCTGTGAGGCGACAGTGCTACCCACCGAGCCTCCTTGTCATCCTACAGCTTGGAAATATGTTAAAAAAATTTATTAAGGTAAAGGAATGTAAGAATGAAAATGTACAATCTAGATTTTCACTTTTTGAATGTTGCATGAAAAAGTTAAATCGAAATAACCAGATTAATCCTGAAAATTGTATAGCAGTACACCCCCTGAATGTGAACCCCTTCCCAAGTCATTAGCCTGCATTGATGCACATACATACAACAAACACACATACACACACACACACACGCACACACCATTACATTCAACATTCAACCTTGCTACTGAAAAAAAACACAAAAGCTCACTGCAGAAATAATTGTATGAATAAAAACGCAGCAGGTGGCTCGACAGAGATTTATCAGCTGATTTTCAGCAAGACAATATCATCATGTCTTTCTTTTGTCCCTCTCTTTTTCTCTCTATTTTGACATTTTCCAATATCTGAATCGATTTAGGAAAAAAACGCTAATATGTCTCTCATCACATCCTGTGGGTTCAACACTAATTACCTGAGCAATCACAGTTTATTATATCTGACTTTTTAACATAAAAAAACCATCAATGAACATCAGTATGATGATATGCTTTATGCATGCTTTAAGTAACTTGCTACAGTGAGTTGTTTATTTTTATTTTGCTATCTGTGATCTTCAGGCTTTATTAGCATTTTACATACCCAGGAGCTTACATTCTTCTTAGTCGTAAGGACATACTTTTCCTATTAGTTTCACTGGAGTAACTGAATAATTCATAGTATATACTGAACACTGTGTTTTAATATGAATAGCTGAATATTACCTTGGCGGTTTAAGGGGTTAAAGGTTACATGAGTTTGAGTCACTGATGACTCAAAATAACATGAGGTGATGTATGATAAACTGTCTTAGTCTGAAAGGAGTTTAAAATTACTGGCAGGGGGTGAACACAGTCTCTCTCTCACACACACACACACACACACACACACACACACAGGTTTGTCTTACCATGCTTGTGGAGACCTTCCACTGAAATAATTATAAATGCTAAGTAATATCTAATGCTATACCTCAATCTAACACTCTTTTCGTTAAAAAGACAAAAAAAACGGTATGGATAATTTTGTTCCACACCCACCCCCACGCCACCCTACAGTACTTCTGATGGATCCATGCTGCACTCTTTGATTTGTCCATGCCACTGAACCTGATACAGCCATTGTACAGATGTAAGAGGATATCACTTCAAAAAGCCCTACAGTTGTGGTGAGACTATTCACGAGACAAGCACATAACCCAACCCCTGAGAGTTTCACTACCTCATCGTTCAAGTGATAAAACTTTGTGTTCATGTCTGAGCAACAGCAAAATCTGCAGCTCTTTGATGCTGATCACAACTCTTAGAAACTCTCTCGCTGCAATCTTGAAAAATACCACCTGCGAGAGTTCATGAGTAAATATCTTCATAAACCATTAATCCGTCGAATTCAAATGCACACTGCAAGCTTCTATTAATCTTTTTCCACAATATATCTCTTTTTATTACAAGCTGTATCAGAGAGCATTAAAATCATCGTCTGAACACGCTCAGAATGTGTGATCAGAAGATGACTGCTTCAAAAGCACAGGCAGTGAGGGGCAGGTAAGAGAATCTGACCAGCCCACTAGCATTTAACAAGTAGTGCGTCTAACAGTCAAAGCGTCACGGCTCAACAGTCTCAAAATCCCCTGCATTCACTGTAGTACTGGATGTTATCCTGGGAGTACATACAAAATCTTTAAAGGGGACATATTATACCCATCTTCGACAAGTGAATACAGTTCCCTTGGGTGTTAATTAAATATCTGTGACATTCTTTGGTCAAAACATCACAAGGATCAACTACCACAGTTATCTTCTCACCCTGTCTAAAACAGCTCTTTCCGAATGCTCAGTTGCAGAGTCTGTTCCTTTAAAGATGAGCCACTGCTGACCCCGTCCCCCTCTGCCACGGGTTGTGCAAATAGGCTTATTACATAAATGCCACATTGTCTGATGGGATTGATTAAGATGTGATGGATTTTCTGTATAAATAACACTACAAATTATATTTATACAAATTTATATTCAAGGGTTTATACAAAAAAAAGGTTTTGTCTATATTTGCGTCGAATCACAATAGTTAGGCTGCAATGCTGCTACATGCTCAATCATCATATCAACGTAAGGCTTAGTCTACAACCACACTAATACGAAACAAAAACAATCTCCACCCAGACGAGCGTTTCATCTCCGTATCAGAAATAATCTTTGTCCATACTAACGTGCCTGAAAGCACATATCACAAGACCACTCATGTACACTGGGCATGTGTGTGGGACACAGGAATTTTTGCATATCACTTAAATAATAGCTTGTGTCCTGCGCATGTTAACATTTGTATAAAATGGAGAACTTAACCACACAACAGCTGCTAGCAAAGACAACAAGGTCAACACGTGGAATTCGTTATCCACGCTGCATTCACCACTAGTCATTGAGGCTGATGCCTTTGGTTTTGATAAGGAATGTTGTAACTTATAAGACCCAATCAGGAAGTGAACATGGGTGTCTGCATCCTTGTTCCCAAGGCCCCTGTTTCTGCTTGTACAGATTACCCTGGAGTTTTAAATCTAAAATCTAAAACTAAATTAGCAGCATTTCTAAAGGTCTATGTCAAAGGGGCATGAAAACCCTGCCATACTATGGAAGGCCATAAACAGCAGATGTCATAGATGACAGAAAATGTTAAAACTGTAATGTTAAAACTAGCGATGTCACGTCATAATTTTTTTTAATCGCGCGTTAATCACGGTTTTAACGCACATTTTGATTTAGGTTGTACATGCAGGTCGGCATGTTGTTGCCGTTTATCACTGTTCTATTTTAAGAGAAATTATAAAAGATTATAAAAGTAGTCAGGCACAAAGTTTGAGCACACTTGTACAGGTTTTGCCGACTGTGGCTCGGACATTGCCATCAAAAATAAACTTTATCCACTCAACTCTTCTGTCCTCTGAGGCTGGGAGACGATGTAGCGATGCGTACTGGTTTGTACAGCCGAAGGCAGTGCATTTCCCATGCAACATATGTGATGCTGGCAATCTTCACAAAGGTAATTCTCAAGGCATGGGTAGAGATTCTCATGCAGTAGGTGGAGATATTCAGATGGAGGGCAGTGTCATTCCAATTAACCCATGTGGGATGTAGGAATTGGCTCCTTAACAGAGCATTTAAGAACATGTTTTCTGAAACAGGCAGCCCACAAAAAATGACTGGGTTGTCATGTTTCAAAAATTGTGGGTTGGCAGCCACTGCAGCTACCAGTAATTTTGATGTTCAAACAAAAATCAATCATGGGTTTCATCTTTTCTGAAGACTCAAAAAAGGCAATTATGATAAACTGATGTGGTCAGAATGTAGCTTAAAATTCCTGGTGGTGGAAAAGACACACTTCAAGAGACAGCAAAAATGGATGCTCCCCTCGGATTATACATTGTCTTCCCTACACAGTTTCACAAATGAGATGCAGATCATCATTTGAGCAGTTCATCCATCATTCCATGTGCTCATGTCTACACTGATTTCCATACAACTTTAATAAGGGTCATTGTGTCTGCTGTCTCACACTGGGAAATAGGCAGAGGCTTTTTTAATTTCAAACCGTATGTGTGAATTTAACATTTCAGTGGAATGCCTTGACTGTAGTCTAGTGTGCATTAAGCTTGAGTGCTGCTTCACTGCGAATGTCCAAAAAGAAAAATTATACTGCTATCAAATGACATCAGTGCATAAATTGATCATTAGTGTACAGCATGTTGTGGAGGAATACAGGGAAGTGTAGAAGAATGGCATGGATGAGAGTAGCAGTTAGGCAGTCCTTTTTTTCTCTTTAACTGCCTTATTTTCTCCCACAGAATTAGATTAAGAAAAAAATGTTGTGACCAATAACGTGTAATTGCTGTAATTTTCCATTATTGCCAGAGTCACTGAAAGAGAGACGGATCATAGATGAGGTTTTTTTTCAATGCATATTTGTATGAGAATATTTTGGGGTTTTTTTATAAAACAGGCCCATGTATATTCAAACACACGTAGGTATTGTGCACACCATGATAGCACAGGTGATGGACAGCATCATCTCCAGCAATCTTCAGAATCAGCATTAAAATCTACAGCATCTGTCTCTTGTCAAAAGCCTTCATGTCAAGAGCAAATCAGTCACTCGTGACGACAGTGCACCGCGCTGTGGGAATTCATTTCGCTTCTGCCAGTGGTCACATTCTTCTTTAATGTCCAATATTTCTCAAGTGTTCTGAATTCAAGCATTTCAAATAAAGATTGGCAGACATCGTACCAGGTTAGAAGTGCGAAACTAATGCAGCAGGCTTATTCGTAGTAGCAGATGTGTTTGGGAAGGCAGAGACCTCACTGGTGTTTTATATTTTCCAGAGACTTTATCTGTTCAACTTAATGTGTATTATAAACAGGGAGTATCCCACAGGGCCCTGCTTATTTTGAGGCGATTAGCAAGTTTCTGCAACCGCCTGAGGTGTGTGTGGCCTGATGGGAAGTGATGTGGGATCATAGCAGCCAGCTGCTTTCACAAGGATAAGCATGATGATGTGGTTTTATCAGCTGTTAATGATGCATGGAGGTATATGGCTCTTCCAGGTGGTGGTACTTCCCTCCTGTTGGTGGACAGAATCACCTAACTAAACAGAGCAGGGAATCACCTGAACACTGAAGTGGAGGACTGAGACTCATGTTGGCTCATATTAGGCCCCATTTATACCTGGCATTAACCTGGGTCCTGGGTGATTGGATGGCAAGTGTACAGCTCTAAGGATGTCAATTCACACCTGGCATTAGAATGTGTCTCCACATACGTCTCATTTGTTCAGACTTCACTTCCCTACTCTATATGCAAATAACCATGTACATCATTTCTGTTCGCAAAGACCAAATTTGTTGTTGTTTTGAGCCGACAGGAATGCACTTCCTGTATCTAATCTGTCAGATGTTAAAAGAAGAGTATGAATTAGAGCTGTAATCGGGCCTGAAAAGTCAAGCCCGACCCGACCCGAGACCGACAGAATTTGACCCGAGCCCGACCGAACCCGACAAGTACACCATTTTAAAAGCCCGAACCCCACCCGAGCCCGACATTAGGCTATTCAGATGTCATTGGCTCATCATTCTCATTATGGACATGTTCAAAAATTTTCCACACCTCAGAATTTACTTTCGCTGACGGTGCAACCAAAACGTAATCGCCAGAATCCAGCCTCCGTTTCACC
>JAOVVH010000002.1:12200112-12222614 GCA_028566435.1 Scorpiodoras heckelii
GTTTATGATCATGATTGCAATCATCAAATATCATCGCTAAAGCTCACGTGTGCGTTAGCCGTGTCACGTTATCCAAACTATCCTCCTCCAAGCTTAACATACATTAGAGTGTTTCTGTGGCGCAGTCGGTAGAGCGGGTTATTAAATAGGTTATAGCAGGTGTCAGGTTCGAAACAGTGCTATGATCGGATGTAGGGTAAATTTGTGAAGGAAACATTTTTAGCACAGAGCACGAAAATAAACTCATGACTGTCCCTTTTAATATTTCCTTTCTGTGTATGTTTGTGTGTGTAAGACAGACAGACAGATGTAAGGAGAAACACAGGGAAATCTTAATAGCACTTTAATCAGTCAATTAATCGATGAAAACTCCCGTTACCATTATGGCAGAAGAAAATGTTATCAGCAGCGGGGATTCGAAACCACGTAGCGAACACTTCGTGATTAACGGGGCAGGTCGCTCACACACCTTTATTCCCCGGCACCACTCCGGGGTATTGTCTAAGTGTCCACCCTTGGTTATTTTTTTCTGTTTATTCATTCATTTATATACTTTTTAATTGATTGCAAATAGTTAGTCTATTTTTCCTCTAAAGCAGGGTTTCCTACTATTTTTATTAGTATTTTTTACGTTGTTATTAAATTAATTTGTTGATTTTATAAATATCATTGGTGCTTGTGGTGATGAGTTGTATGATTGCAATATGAATAAATGAGAGTATCCTAAATAATACATTCATTATGTAATTCGGGTCACAAATTTTGGCATATCATCACAAATTTTGTGAGTTTCCCCCCGTTTCCCGCTGTGGAAATCAGTCCAAACACGTTTAGAAACTATATAGTTCAGACTACGGTGGTTCAAACCAACAAAGTTCAAACTAAGGTGGTACGAACAAAGTACGACAGTTTTTGGAAATGGTCGTACTTCGGATGTTAGTTAGTTTAACGATGCATCGTACTATGTTAGTTAAATGCTAACCTCCGTCGTTGTACGGGAAACGCACCCCAGGTTGTGATCATATCCGTATGCCTTTTGTTTACACGGTTTGTTGGATGTTAAAAATGCCAGTGTGAATGCTTAGCGAACCAAGACTAAAATGTGACAATGTTTCAAATGTCAATGACAATGTTTCTGCTTTGGTCTGGCCCAAGCGACCCGAACTACAAGTATAAACGCATCCTTATACCACAGCAGCCTTGCCTCATTAAGTGAGAGGACACATATCATCAGTCCAAAGGAAAAAACAATACTCATGTGTCTTTCATTTCATGTCAAGCACAGAATGCAGGAATCTCCATTCTCTGTCCATATATACTCACTTTTTCCTCACAGAAATGTTACATTTGTTTACATGTTTACATTTTATCCTCTCTGACTCATTGTGGCTCTGGTGAAATTTTAATTTTTCAAACTCAAAGGAAATACTAGAGACAGACTTGGGCAATTCAGTCCGGGAATCCTGATCAGCATCTTCAAGCAGCCTCACCATCCACTGACAGGTCTAACTATGATTTACCATGCTGACATTTTTCACACCTTGAGAAAAATCTAGTTAGCCATCAAAGGTCAGCATATTATTCCAGTTTTCTGTGGATTGATTTCCCTTAGTTCCTAGTAGGAATGGTCCAGAGGAATATGGTCATTAGTAACCAAAGGCAGAAAGCATCATTATCAGTCTTCGTCTGCCCTTTCAGATGTCTGTTACTTTTCAGATTTTATAATTATTACATGCTGTATTCATTCCACAGCTTATAGCACCAATCCGAACCAGGAAATTAACAACAAATGGTCTGCTGAGTATATGCACAAAGAATCCCAGGAAAATGGATTAGAAACCTTTAGGAAGATGTAATTTTTGAATGAGACAGGATGTATGACCCAGGTTAAGGACAAACCTATATTCCATCTGATTCCAAGTGTAGTAGTCGTAAGTGTAGTAGTTTAAGTGCCGCTCTGTCTTTTTCCTCCCTTCTGCTGCCAGCAAAGCACAGAAATGGGAATGTGGGAGTAGGAGACGGGGCTAATCACATTATAGACAAGGTTCCAATTCTGCATAACAGAAGTGATTGTTTAACATAGAATCAATAAGCTCTCACTGTGTCTTCCACTCCCAACACAAAATTATGGGCTAAGCTGATGGATCATGTCAGTAATGTGTTCCGTATGTAAATAATAACCACCAAGGACGCAGCACTACTGCAGTACAGAAATGTGTCTCAATCTCCAACCATCATCACAGTGAGCTGTCCAAGGAGACTGAAGCAGGTCCAAAAACAGCAAAACAGCAGCCAAACCTAGAGGCATTACCAGTAACCAAGAGCGCAAACGCATATGAAAAAAATAGTCCAAGCTAGTCATAACATCGCAATAAACAAGCGACAATTATGCAACAACCCAAATCAGTCATAACAAGATAGCAACTACCTATTACGAAGAAACCCTGCAGGGAAAGCAGAAAAAGAACCACAGACTGCTGTAGCTGTGACAAAAGTACACCTGCCACAATAAACCAAGGGCCATCAACCATTGCCAAGACTGCTGTGATAACAAACATATATTCTGCCAATCCAACTTGAACACACAGGCATATGAGGAGAATGCAGTGTGTGTAGATCAGGAACTGCATTCTTCAACACACCATTTGCATTCTGATAGCTCTTATCAGCTTTGGGCAAGTCGAGCTGTTTGTTAATCCCAAACATTGTAAAGAAACGTACAAATATATAAACACCATGGTCACCCCAAAAAGATAAGGAAAACATCCACTCTCCTCACCATACCCTTTGTGAAAGAAAAAGCACCATATCAAATTACGATAAAAATGATCTGGCTCCAAATACTTCCCGGAAAATATTAAATTATTAATATTTATAATATTATAATACCTGCTATAATAACTTATAGCAGAAAGGCTGAAGAAAAATCTGAGTTGCCATGGATTCCTTGCGAACAAACTATAATTTCTAAGTAAACAATTCAGCTGTTTGAAATAAATACAGTTAGAGAAGGAAGGGGAAAATAAACAGAACAATATTACAGAAGAGAACGATATACCGTAGTACTACGATACAGTACAATATAAAAACTAACGCAAAGGAAATGCAATAGAGAGAGTGGTCAGCTTTCAATTTAATCTTTATGAGCCCAAACAGAGTGTTCTCAAGTTCAGCCACTGTGAACATCATAATCTACTGCAATGTTGTGATCTTGCTGGACCAGTAACCTAGTTGTACAAGAACTACTATAGGTGCTACCGCTCTGTTGCATTTGCTCAGTGGAACTGACTCCGAAGCCATGTGGTTTGAATAGATCGCTGTTTACCCTGCGCTCAAGTATCCCCTGACATGTCACATCTGCTGTTGATCCCAAGTTAGCTTGTGCAAAAACAGGACATGGCATTTCCTTGCCGCTGAATCGAATGCCTATGTTTTACATCAAAATTGTGATTAATTTCCTAATGCCTGAAGTAGGTCATAGGTTAAATCACTCTGTAAATTATACAGAGATTATTGCCTGTCTGAATGATTTCTGAGCAACTCAGAGCTAACAAGGAAGCCTGTTCCAATTATCAGATTAATCACAGATCATTTAGTGTGGCAGAAGTATGTATTATATTCAGAGGTGAGGACATGCTTTTTGTAATAGGACCCACAAAACATGGACTGAGATAGAATTTCGAAAACTAGTACTACAATATATAGTATATACACTACAATAAATAGTACTGATCACATCCACAATGCTCAGCTTCAACGTTTATTTGAGCCGAGCAATCTGGGTGTCCAAATGAGCAATTCCATCAGTGGAGTTTTATAATAAAACTATGCTGAAACATGGCTGCGCATTCATGAGTTTCTGCATGACAGAGTGGAAGACAATGATTTTTACCTTCGATCTTCTTCAGGGCTGTCTGACAAGCCTCCTCGCTGGCAAACTCAAATGGGTTGTTGCATGTTCGTACGCTGTCACATTCGCACCTCCCGTCAATTATGTTACAGCCCGTAACCAGGTTCTCATTGCAGGGTTCAAATCCCAAGAGCTGGTCGTCATCCCAGTTTTCATCTGAGCAAGGATCAAAGAGAAAGAAACATTTTCAAGATAGAAGACAAACAGATTTACTTTGCACAGGTAAAAATGATCAGCAACGTAATCACTGAGCATGAAGCTGGTAGTAAGGTTACATACATGTACAGTGTTTATGTCACTGAGTAACAAAAATTACAGAAATGGAAATGACATGAACACCAAATGATATAGTTTGAATGCCAATTCTGAAATAAGAATGACCCTTAACCCTGTGGCACTGCAATCTCCCATCCATATTATGAAGTGTTATTTACAGTGCAAATACATATAATTGATATGTGGACTGGCGTTCCAGCTTGCTGTGTGCTAACCTTATCACTGTATGTGTGTGTTCAGATGGAGTAGAACACACAACTCTATACAAACTGTACAAGAGCCTGTACATGTACAGATGTGTACTAGAGGCTGTGTAATGTGTGCACATACTGCAATCTCTGCCTCTGCCAAATGCAGTCAGTAAAGAAAGGCCAATAGATTCTGTGGACACTTCCTTTTTCCATGAAGGTCATCGAGATGTCTAGCGAAATTCTCTTTTCTTAGTAGCTAATATATAACAGTGGGAAGCACTGCAATTTCTTACTGCTTGACACCTATGCAATAAATTGCCTTCTGCATGATTTTCTCAAACACAGCCAACATCAATCTTGCTTTTGGCCAGGGTTACATCAGATATATACACCATGGCTGCATGGTGGTGCGATGCCTCACAGCTCTGGTTCAGTCCTGAGGTCGGGCAACTTTCTGTGAAGAGTTTACATGTGTCCTAACAGCCCTAAATTGCCCCTAGGTTTGAATAAATGTGAGAATTTGTGTGCTTGGTCCCCTGCGATAGCATGGTAGTAAAAGATTCATTGTGTATTCCCACTTCACACCCAGTGTTACCAGGATAAGCTCTGGATCCACCACATCCCTGACCAGGACAGTGAAGTACTGAAAGATAAACGGTATTAAAAAGGCAGAAATCCCCTAGGCTGATCCCATTAAATACTTAAAGTATTTGGGTAAGGATAAATAAATGGTGGACAACCAATTCCCTTCTGCATTAGGGACTGAATGTGTGCATGGCTAATGGTGATATGGCTCCCAGAAGCAGCCCAGCCATTTAGCCACTGGGATCACACATGCTGGGTGTAATCACAGCAGCACAACACAATGCCCACAGTGTATGTGCAATGGTGTACACAGAATCTGTATTGTCCTCCGGTACTAACACAATTTTGCAGTGCTGCTTTTATGCGTAATGAAAAATAAAGAAGTGAACAGATATACCAAGTATAAACAGGTGAAGTTAATTATGGCACTCCAAGTAACACTGTGTACATCTTCCAGAGCATGTGGTGAGGCTGGACTGCCTGTGAGCAGCATCCACCTGTCTTCACGATGACCTTGAATAGATGCTGTCAACTGCCAATACTCCAGTAACTAAGTCAGGCTCTCTAGACTAGCCATGGGTCATATAACAGGGTGAGGAAGTTCAAGCCAGCGCGCTTCTGGCCAAACATGTCTGCTTCTAGCCTGGCATGAGACTTGTACAATAAACACTCTCCTGGTGGTCTGAGCCACACGCAGAGCCTCGCCTTGGCAACAACACTGAGAGACATGTTACTCGGTTCCCTCACATCTCTGATTCTTTCACATGAGCTGCTTTTGACGAACGGTGCCATTTCAAGTCCCAGAGCCTTGGTACGTTCCAGAAGAAGTTGTATATAGCTGCTGAGATTAGATTTCTATTCCAAGAGACCAGGGAGAGAGCATCTTTTAAAAGCATGCTCGTCTTCTGACACTGTTCCTGAGCCAAGAAAGTTTAAGGAAACATTATTCTGCAGCATTCTGGGGATAATATCCCAATTCCATTAGCATGTTTAAGGATAAGGTGACTGTTTTATTATCTCTCCACAAAAAAAAAAATCAGGAAAAGTCTTAGATTTGCGTTCTCCAAAGAAATACCACACCACCACTTCTTCACAGAAATAAATATTTTATAATTCTATAGTAAATACTAATTTCATTTCCGCTCAAATCTGGAACGTTTACCATTACCATGACTTAGAAAGATAAATAATGAGGAAAACTGTGACCTTTCACATTACTTAACATAGCTCAACCACTAAACAAACAGGCAGCTAAAGCAGTCTCATAAAAAATTATGCAAATAGCAATCATAAAACAAAATGGCAAACATTATCTACATCCAGCTGTAATATACGGACTGAATTTGAAATATCATGGAAAGCTTTTATAGTAGTCATCTGATTACAGCTCGTTCTGCTAAGGAGGCTCGTTTTGCTGTTGTGCCCACAGCGGCGCCTGGTTGTTATCCAAGCTACAGACCTTCCTGAAGCACAAAGCGTTTACCAATTTGCATCCATGACACCTATTAATTGGCTCAGTTCACAAACAACAGCCTGTTAATGCAGAAACCATAATATATAATAAACAATAACATGTGTGCGCATGCATGTGTGGACCGAGGAAAGGAATATACAGATTTTAATTGTGGAAAGTTAAGTTTGGCACTCCTGGCCAAGACTTGAGGAAGCTTTGGGATTTTGCACCACGATGTGCAGCTGTTTTTCCTGGAAGCAGCATCCACCTCTCCTCATTCAAGCAGGGAAGGCTTTTTGCCAAAGTCCCACTTCTCTAGCCTTGGGCTTGAGAATGATAATCACCAAAACTCTTCCATCTCTCTCCCCTGTCTTCTACACTGCTCTTTAGTGGAAGAGAGAAAGTTCCAAAGAGAGAGTGACAGGGAGGCTGCTAAAGGGGAGGAAAGCATTTCCGCTTGTCTTCCCTGACTACACAAGACAACCTGTGTTCACTGACAAAAGTAATCTGGCCCTCACTGTCCTTTTTTTTACAGGGGACAAAGAAAAAAGACAAGGGCAGACATCCAGAGATGTATTCAATGTAGAACGTAGAAGAAAGGAAATTGAAAGCTTCACTCTAAACAATGATTTTAGGACCTGGCCCCGAGCAATCCATATCTACTTGCATGACAACAATAGAGGGGAAAATGGAGAGGCCAACACACAATGTGACGTATAAAAATACACAAAAGGTGAAAAGACCACATCGTGTTCTGAAATGTTCAAAATCAGCAGGACTACCCCAACCCCTGTTTTAATAGGTCAATTAGCATTTGCCAAAAGAATTTCATACAAATCTGTCTGACTGACTGATTGATTAAAAACAATATGGTGCTCTTTTTTAACAGGCAGAAGTCTGAGCATGTGTGTATGATGGCAACGAGGATAGACATGAAAGCATTGTTGTCTCTGAACAGACTGCACGTATTTCCTTGTACCCCTTGTCCACTTTCCAGTCATTTATGTAATAAAGACTGCTGATTATTCTTCCAGCCAGGCAGATTATGATTTTACTGCATGACACTGCAATACTGGGACTCAGCACAAGAGTTTGGATGCAGAACATGCAAACGGGTCCAAGTATCGGGTGCCAAATGCAACACTGATAATCAGCTTCTGAGAGAAAAACCTCAACGCACTTGCATTCAGAAAAGTTCCAGCCATGTTTTACACACACATTCAAATGCCATGTCAAAAGTGCATGCTGCGTGTGAGATGGACTGGGGTGTCAAGCTACACAAATAAATTCCACCCAACTCTCCATGCCAATGAATTCCAAGGCAAACTGTCATTGGAAGCTTGTGAAAGAATGTTTGACAGAATATGTGAGTAAATACCCAGGCTTCCCAGGCAAGCATGAGTGCCATACATGCTTCACTCTTTGGGGATTAATATGTGTTGTTTTTAAGGCCCTAAATTATGTGGCATCAGACAGCTGGGCTGACACGCAGCCAGAGGGCTGAAAACTCAGATAGGCTGCAACAGGTCGAGCACACACATTCCTCCGATACACTGCAAAAACAAGGGGAAAAGGAAGTGTTTGTGTGCGCTCAGTTTTTATGCTCCTTCCTGGCTCAGGACTTAGCCCTACCTACAAATGGTTTTGGGAACAAAAAAAGGCATATGTGGACACTTTCTCTCTTTTTGATGTTTGTAGTAATTACTTAAAAATATGTATGGATGTCAACAAAGGTATCAAATATCAAATACTCAGTGAGTAAGGCCCTGGGATAATAATTAGATGGTCGTGACTTCAAGCAATTGGGCAGATAAAGTCTATCTTCTAATCTTCTCTTTTTTAGGGGGGATAGACATTAATGTATTGGGCTTGGTCCCTGGTTTAATGTCCTTTAGCAAGCTGCACCTTGACCAGTTGCTTTTGGTAGCCATCAACAAGCATCTGGTTGATATTTGACTGCTCTTCTTGGCAGTATCAGAAGAGTTTATTTAAATTTGTTTGTTTCCTGCCACAGACCTAAATTTTAAGCACAGTACACATAGGGCTGAGGTCAAGACCAGCCCTCATGCGTGTTTGGGCTCACTGTCCTGTTGAGACACCCAACTGTGTCCAAGTTTCAACGATCTAACTGATTTTTTGAGGTTATGCTGAAGAATTCTGAGGAAGTTTTCCTTCTTTATTATTCCATACACATTGTGCAAAGTACCAGTTCCAGTGGCAGCAAAAGCATGATGCTACCACCACCATGCTTAACAGATGGTACAGTGTACTTAGGGTTGAATGCCTCACCTTTACTCCCCCAAACATTCCTCTGGTCATTTTGCCCAAACAACTCAATTTATGTCTTTATCTGACCATAAAACATTCCTCCAGAGGTCCATGTGGTCAGCTACAAACTGTAGCTGAGCTTGAAGGTATTGATTTTGGAGCAGGGTCTTCTTTCTTGGACAGCAGCTTTTCAATACATGGTGATAGAAAACTTGTTTGACTGTAGACAGACAAGAAACTGGAGACGGTGGGGTTCCAGCATTTCATGGTAGGCCTGTGTCTTGGTGGTTTTGTGTTGCTCCTGACCATCCAAACCAATGTCCGATCAGCTGAAGGTGACAGTCTGGGTCTTCTTCCAGACCGTGGCAAAGTGGCTACACCTCCCAATAACTTGTCTGAACTGATGATCATGGAATCTGCAGTTGTTTAGAAGTGGCTCCAAGAGACATTCCTGACTTGTGTAAAGGTATGGTCATCTTTCTCAGATCTGCACTGAGCTCCTTGGACTTTCCCATTGTACTGTGTGATGGTCAATCCAATGAGTGCTGTCAAACAAATGCTTCTTTTGTGGGTGCAGAGAAGCTACCAGCTGTATTCAATCATTTTGAATTCAGCACCACTGAATTTATAATCTAATTGGGTATATGTCTAATTTTGACCCTGTGTTGATTTCATGCATTTTTCAATTGATAGAAAAGAAACTAGTTGTTTCTTAATTTATATTAAAAAAAAATCTGTGTCCTCTGTGCACTCTGGGGCTTATTTTGCTGGGTCAACAACACATAAAAGCTATAAAAGCCTAAATGCTGATTGAATAATGTAAACCATTTTCTAAATCATATCCATGTAAATACTGACATAAGGAAAACCAACGTGGCTTTCCTTGAAAGCATTATGTATTTTTGACACTTGTTAATTGCCTTAATATAAGCAAGCATCTTGTGCAATGCTTCATTTGGTACATTTCATTAGTGACTAGTGAAATACACAGCTATTAATAATGATATAATGATAAAAGTCTAAATTGTTCTTAGACCTTGTGTGTGGTCTGCAGAGCCCAGTATACTAAACAACTTTGTATTTTAGTGTTATGTGCTGTGCAGTGTGCTCTGAGCCTGGGTTTAATGGAATTCCTCTGTTACGGCATTACAGAGTAAAGGCAGTGTCTCATGAGAACCAGTGACTCTTCTGTTAACACAGGACCTGAAATGTCAGCTCTCAGACTAGAGTTCAATGGGCAGATTATCACAGTGAGGTGGATGTGTTGGGCACACGAGACACTGTGTGATATTCACTACACGAGAAAATCTCACTTAGCTAGCAAGGTATTAGACATCTTTGAGTAGCTTGTTCTACCTCTGGAAAGAAGTAATAAAACCATTTTGGTGAAACATTTATGGTCTCTTACATTTGAGGTGTCAAAATTTGTTACAGGCAGAAAAACACAATTTGGGCAAAAAATCGGGGTGTTTTTTTTTTGCTTGTTCGCCAAAATCCAACCACCGTGACATCTAAGGGGTTTTCCCAGACTGCCGCATGTAGGCCTGTCAGAGAATGTGAATCTCAGTAAAAAAAATCATGTCATGCATAGATTAGAAAACACTTCACTAGAATGACCCTGATCTCAGCTTGTAATAGGGTTAGGGTGGGGTCATCACAGCACAGGATATTACGGCCAAAACCGCAGCTCTTGCAATCCTTGCTTTGATCTTTTGCATTCCTGTGGCAGGCACTGCTTTGACACTTTATCCTGTTCTGTTTTCTTGGCTGGATTACATTAGATGTCACCTAAGAGATTAGACGCAAAGCAGCCAAGACGCCTCTGGCATGTTTTCATAATCACTTGCACTGAAATCAGACCCACAGCATTGAGCACAGTGTGTCTTCTGACCAAGACCAGGACTGGTCCTAACAACAAAAACAACGGGCGTCATCCTTGGTTTGCAGTCTAACACACTGTCAGGAAAAAAAAAGGATTCAAAACTAAAACATTTCCTCGTCACTGCAGTGGTAAATCAAAGGTATGGCTTTTTCACCTTTGATGCAAAGCTAATTAAAGCTACAAGCGTGGATGTGAGTCACTATGTAATAGATAGACTGTTACACTAAAGGTAAAAATGATCAAAGAAAGGTATAGTGTAGTACTACTTTCTTTCCTGAAATGTAGCCATGCTTCTGATTTCTCTTCCTGCACAGATCGTTTACATTCTGTTACATCACTGAACTTGCATTTAACTTGTGCTTTGGGCTGATGGACCTTGTGCATTGGGCTGAAGGTTCTGTTCAACAGGTGGGAAATAAAAATGTAATCCTTGCATCAGATTAGTCATTACATTAGTAGTAATACAGACATAGTGATAACGGTATTAAGCGAGTGAAGGGGGAGTGTGCACTGGACATGATGGCGACTTGTGACACTTGTGACTGGAAGCTGTCGTCCTTCAGTCCTCCGGTGTAAATGACACGATCGGACGCGCGAGCTGAGTCGCATAGCCGACATTCCGCTGAAAGAAAGAAACCCCGCGAGCCTCGGCGGAAGGAGTCTGCCACCGCGTCCCAAAACAGCACGGAATCCGTTCGCAATAATATCTCAAAGATATGCAAAAGCGACACACTGCAAACACATTAAGCAGCCCGCTCCCTCCCCTTCCCCTTCCCTTCCCCTCTCCTCTCCTCTCTCTGTCCTCTACGCAGGTTACCGTAAACACTCCGAGGGACGAAGCATGTTTACGGTAAACAGCTGTAGCGTCCTACAGCACTCCGGTTATTTTAGATCCGTATCACGCGCTGTATAATGATGATTTAATAACAGTCTGTTTATCAGAACTTCGTTTTGCGCAACCTTTTAATACAGGTTATTGTTAACAACCATACTGTACAGTCCCCTGGATTTCTTCCCATTCAGCAACTTTGACGTTCACCACTTAAATTTCAATCAGTGCAAATCTAAAATAAATCGTCATATGAGCGCTTTCTGGATTCGGATCGCCATCAGATCGTGTGAATCAGATCGTCCGATTCTTATAGTCGAGTTTAATAACTTGACGGATGCGTGACGTTTGTAGGTGTGCAGCTTGGTGTTTTTGTTTTTTTTTTTATGGCAGGCTGTATAAACTGAGAAGGGCAGCATATGCGATAACTAATGGGGGCTAAAACGGTAGTTAACACCACGAGCTCGGGCTTGAAGTGAAGCCAAGCGTGTGTAAAACCTTAAAACTTTCCGCCGAGAAGAAGTGCGCCGAGGGCAAAGCTCAGTCAGGCTTGTGGGTTTACCTTCGCAAACTCCGACTTCGTACTGCGTGATGGAGCCGCCGTCGAGCGGGGGTCTGATCACGCACCGCAGCCCCGCGTCGCACGTGCCGTACAGGCCGTACACACCGCCGCAGCTCTCGTTCTTCTGCTTGGCGCACACGGAGCAGCAGCCACAGATCCCCGGCACCACGGCGCCAACACACTGCTTCGGCTCCTCGCACTTGGACTCGTCACACGGCAAACACAACAGCGCCCGGCCGCCCGTCGCCAGCAGCAGCAGCAGCAGCGCGAGCTGCCAGATCGACACGCATTTCAGAAGAACGTGCATCCTGGTGGTGTGCGACAATGATGAAGAGACGCTGGGAAAAAAGTACAGGCGCATGAAGGTAAATCCAGGCAAGTTGTCTCCCTGGTGGCCCGGTTGTAGGAGCGCAGAAATCCCCGGCGGAAAAAGCTTGCAAACAATAGCTCTACGCGAGCGCGCGACGGGACCCGTTTCTTCCGTCCGTCTTCTGTCGCATGAGGATTTAAAAAAAAAAAAAAAAAAAAAACCCGTTAAACTTTGCGGAGGTCTCCGAAATCGCTTCAAAAGCAGGACACGACGCGGCTACCCCACGCTGTACAACGCGTGCATGGTTCACGCGTGGCGATTTTAGCCGAGTTCATTCGCTCTACAGACACGAAAACTTTCCCTGCGTGCTCATGCACCGAAGTGTTGTCGGTCTGTTTTTTCTCTTACGCAAGCAGGGGGATTTCTTCCTGTTCCAACGGAGATCCAGCAGCGCTAAAAGCACCGCGGTGCGCGAAGAGTTTCCTTTTCGGAGAAGTGGGAAAAAAAGCGAGTTGTCGGTCGGGAATTCGTCCTGTAGCTGGACTTAAGGCCGCGTGAATAAAACGTTTCCTGCCTCTGTCGCACAGCTCATATTCTCTCTCTCTCTCTCTCTCTCTCTCTCTCTCTCTCTGTTGCCGTTGCCGTCACTGCGCGCGCTCCGCTCTGTGCCTCGCCGTGACCTCATAACGGAACCACTCCCATCTTGCATTACAGCGCTCCGCTGGGCCGTTCACTCCACATATGGAGCACGCGGGAAGCGCGCTCATGCACGAGCCGGACACGCAGCAAAGGGGAGCAGGGAGCGCGCGGGTCGCGCTGTTTATCTGCCCCTATTGCACATAAACAGTCTGTATCCGCATAGACTTTTCTCTTTCACACTCAGACCATATTTACACATATAATACATATACAGACCATATAATACACCCCTGGTGACTATTCCGTACCGAGGCGCTCCAATGCAATATACTGTAAATTATCTCTGGACATACATATTTTTTTACATATTTGTATTTGTATATACATATTTCTAAATATTTGTATATACGTATTTCTACATATTTGTATATACGTATTTCTGCATATTTGTATATACATACTTTTTACATAACTATAAATATCATATACTATATTTTATTACACTTTGCACTACACTGTATATATAAAACTATACTAATATTGCTGTCTCTCATAACTACCTCGAGCCAAGGCAACGAAACGTCGTTCTTATGAGCACTGTACGGTGTAAGTTTGAATGACAATAAAAGTCTGTCTAAGTCTAAGTCTAAGTCTATTTGTGAAAAACAGGAGAAATAAGGGTGCCAACTGACCAACTGCCAAAGTAGACCGATAATGCAGACTTAGATAAAGGAAACAGATTTCAGACAGTTTTTGTATTTAGGTGGTGAAAAACCTTCTGTAATGGATGTTAATAATTACGTTTTTAACCAAAGCCTAATAGAATCGTAACAAAATGTATTATCGTTTCTTATGGGGGAAAAAAAGTCTTGTAATACTGATATGGCAAAATTAAAAGATTGTTATCAAAGCAGAAGCTGTCTTCAAAACAAAATTGTTTCAGGATTTGTGATGTGCTTCTTCAGATTTTTATTTCTTAGATGTGTGGGTATTATTACTCATGAATGTCCATTAAAACTCAATACAGCTCTAAGCCCAAATGATTTGAAAATGATGGATCTCTTCTTCTCAACCAACTTTTCCCACAGACCCCATGAAGCTCCATCACATGGAGTAATCCTGCAGGTGGCAAGTGATAATCACAGGTGTGAGGCAAAAACACGGCCTTCTTGCTGCTTTAAGAAACCATTAGCGCAGATATCTCTGGTGAAACCAGACACCCTTGGACTGTATGTGATCTACACATTCTTATCCGTCCGCTGCCTGCGACAATGTCTTGTTTTTCCAGCTAGCAGTGACCTTTGAACTGAGCCGTGTATACCAGTGTCAGACACAGCTGCAGCTATGATGCAGTGTTGAGTAGGGAGGTTAGGTGTGTGATAACTGTCCGGGCTGTTGTTTGGGGCCACCAACATTATAAATTGGTTAATGCAGGTTGAACCTTGACCATAGATTTGACAGAACAGGAGCATTGCAATTGATTTTAAAATGCTGTGTACAGATCAATAAAACACAATCTGCAGGGTCTTCAAAGTGTGTTTCACCATGGGTTCTTTTCTTGTCAGATCTATCTGACAAGCATTGAAAATCTCATCACAGGTTTTTCTTCTTCCCTACCTGAAGGACAAATACTGTAGCTTAGACCTTCAGGTACAGTGACACAGAGAAAACCCATCTTTGGTCCAATGCCAGGGGTACAGTCAGCTCAGAGGTCTACAATGCCAATAAATGGAAACATTTTGATATCAAATGACTAGGGAAGGCTTTTTCAACCCAGTGCAACAGACAACCAGTGGCAGCATTTCTATTCTTACAAAAACATAAAGGTGTGATAGTTGCACCAACTAAGGCACATGGTTATGACTCCCATCAGCTATTGCACATCACATGATCATGACACTCAGGTCACATGATGGTACCTGATACACTTGTATGTTTAATGAGCACTAGTATTTACTGTAAGTCACATCTTGTACAGCACTCAGATTCTAGCTTTTGTTGTCTCTGTTTGTTATTGTTGTTGCCTAATTCCCGTCATGTTCATGTTGTTACCTTGTGTCATTATTCCACATTTTGTTTCATGGTCTTTATTTTTCATGTATTTCCACTTGTAATAAACTAAATTTGTACTTTCATCTACCTCCTCTGCCATTCCATGACGGAAAGCTAGCCCTAACCATGGATGCAGCAGATTTTTTTTCAAGGGCCAACAGGAACGCCCGGAAAAGAACTGCCTGATGTAGGGGCAACTGAGGATGCCACAACATCTCCTTGCTCAACTGAGGACATCTCTCCCCACAGAGGACACCATTACAGCTCACAGCCTAGCTACGGGCATGACTTCGCCTCCCTGCTCTGCCTCAGATGTCACTATGTCACCTGCCTCGGATGTCACTCAACCTTTATACTCTGGTGAGCACGTCGCTCTGCCTTCTTGCTCCACTGAGGACATCACTCCTTGCCATTCCTCATGATGTACTTTGCTCCCCACTCTTGCTTTGTGGAGAAAGACGTCGTCCCTTCTTCATGCTTCACTCTTTTCCTCAGCTATGTTTTCCCCACCTCACTGATCAGTGGAGGACATCACTTGTTTGACTTTCTATGGCTGATACTCTTGAAGACATATTTCCTTCAGGAGTCCCATGTTTAGGGGCGTTTGGGTTCTCCCATGGCCGCGCCAAATAAGGTGCAACACTATGACTCCCATCAGCCACTGCACATCACATGATCACAACACTCATGTCACATCACAGTTTGCACCTGAATCATGTTTTCTACTTCTCTACTACTTTTCATGGTTTTGATGTTTTGTGTGTTTGCACATGTAATAAAGTATAAGTGCACTTGAATCTTCCTCATCTACAATTCTGTGACAGAAAGCTATCCTAAATAGATTTTAGGAAAGGCTCCAGACCAACCATCACCCTGATCAGGATAAAACAACCAATGCATGAATGAATAAAGGCTAAACAAATCATTACCATTCATCAAAAATGTACTCTATATTCATTATATCAATAAAACTGTACGCAGTATGTAAGTTTATAACATCTCCTTTGAGGCAAATTTTCTGCTATGTCACAGACATAGCTTTTTTAAAAAAAAATTTCTACTGTAGACTGTTATATTTGCCAGTGTTTCTCATAACAGAGACCTTTCTAACGAAAATGCGCTGACATTGTCAATAAGTTAACTGCAGCAATGTTCTGTGTCACTTTAATTTGGATGTGTCTAATCATGTAATGATGTTAGGCGCCGGCAAATTGAACACCCGCCGTTCCAGCACCACTCTGTTTGTTGTGATAGTTACCAAGGAGAGAGCCACAGGTGCTCCTGTGCCCTATTGAATTAGCTTTGATGAGCCATGTCTTATCAGTCATCTGACTGCAGTGGGAGTATGACCCCTGCGAGTCCTGTCACGAACCAGAAAACATGCAGAGAACCACAAGGAATGCATCTCAAATACAGGGTTCTTCAATGCAGATCCATCACAGTTTACAGGCACTGCATTCAAATAATATAGGGAGTTCTTCAAATGCCATGGGACACATTTTGGATATCTGCTCATGTTTAGCTGTTAAGCTATGCCTCTGATATAGGGCAGGCTCCTCAAATCATTGAGGTGCATAATCAACCTTATTATGTACCACCACCCCTACCACGTAGTGAGATTAAATTTTATACTAAACGCAAATCCCAGGCAGGGGACTCATTTTAGTTTATTCCTATTATGTTGTGACAGCACTACACTGAGATGCTGACATGTTTTCCACTTCGACCTGTCACGATGAAATCAATGATGCTGGGCACCATTGCTCGGTGACAACGCACAAATCTGCACCTACTGGGATTCAGGCATTTTTTAATCTGCTGTTTTCCACCTAAATGTCCAAAACATATTGCTTTCAAAGCCTGGTACCAGCACGTGGACTGAATGCTTGCATACCTGCGTTCAGTAATCATTAAGCGATATTCCCTTTATTCATTCATATTTTGTGAGCACTGAGTGAAGGGTTGCCATTGCCACAGATTTGCCCTAGTGCATTCTTTATCTCTTTATCTCTCAGAGGACACATGGTGCATTTAAATGCTAATCTCTGTGGCATCTGCTTTTGTGTGTGCTGCTACACTAAAGCCAGGTTAGATATTGTGTCCTGGTGGCAGCACTCTGTCAGTTTCACAGAGGTCAGTGAGAGTAGAGATGAGGAACTAGATAACACTAGTGTTTAATTTAAGGAGATTCTCTTTCTCTCTCTCTCTCTCTCTCTCTCTCTCTCTCTCTCTCTCTCTCTCTCTGTGTATGTGTGTGTGTGTGTGTGTGTGTGTGTATGTGTGTGTGCATGTTTGTGTGCCTGATCCTACCATTAGCACTGTCACAGAATGTTTTGTTCCCTCTCCCACACCTGTACACTCTATCATGGTATTTGCCTTAAAGAATTCTTAGCATCTTCGTGCCCTCATACGTGCGCCGCTTGAGCTGATTAGAAGTCGAGAGCACTAATGGCAATTGTTCTTTGTGTTCCTCCTGTAGGTGTTTTTGCATTTCACATTTTTTTTCTCTGGCATTTACTCCTCCATTGCCGAGTGTTTTCTTCGCACTCGGAAACAATTGCTTAGATTAATGGTATATCTTAAATGAAATAACGAAAGCCAGCACCAACAGACGTCACTCAACAAAGGGTAGGGGGTAGAGATCAAAAGAAAAAAAGAGAAACTCAAAGAAAGTAAATAATTAATGTCCATGAACGTCGTTACAGCTGAGATTCATGAGGTAATTTAATTCTCTTGGCTGCTTTAGTGAGCGGGTCCCATAAACGTGGGACCAGGGAGCACTACCGAGGTGCGGAGAGGCTCTGATGACAGCTGGCAGAGTCACTGTGACTGGAGCATCAGCACTGAAGGCAGTTGGCTAACTGCATCATTAATCATCAGCACAGACAGCGCGTCACCCTCCAAATACATAGCAGCAACTATTTGTTCTATAGTGCCTTTAACTGAATTTGGTCTTACCCCATTTTTTTTATTAGCACAACTGACTTATCTAATATACATGTTTGTTTTTAAATAATATTTGCTGATTGCTTATGAGTTATGACTGTGTATACAGACTGATTGCACCATTTTATAGGTATCGTTTATCACACTATGTTGTACAGACTGCTGAGGTTCTATTCAGAGCCATTTTTGCTTCATCAAATGTCTCAGGTTTAATTGAATTGTTTGATGCAGGACTTCTTGCCAACAGTAGCCCCCATGTGGCCAGTCCAAAAAATAGCCCTGGTCTTACTGTTGAATGGATTCATTTTGCATGGCTGAAGTGTCTCTGAAGTCCATGAAACAAGAGCCAGTCAACTGAGAATAATTACAACCCAAATTGTCAAAAATCTGTACTGAATGAATTTGTCATTTGACAGAATTACCTGAAAAATTGAGTTTGCTTTGTGTTGTCTGTGATGCAAAAAAAAATTAAGGGGTTAATTCTTTTAATTCAGCTCACAGCTAACATTCATCTGTACTCCTCAAAGCATCCTAGGCATCTCAGCAATTCCAATTCTTCTTTCTTAAGATTTTACACTGGAATGCAAGTAACACAAATAATTTATAGTGTAACTTCATGTTTGGTCATTTGCAGACCACATAACACACAATATTTTCTTTTGCACAATTCTTCTGTAATTTCCTGTTGGCTCTTCTGTTGATCTTTTTCCTAATAAAGCAGTTTATGTTCCTGTAGTATGACAGCTGACTTGGTCTGCGAGTTCATGTGACACACAAATGTCTAAAGCCTAGAATTCAAGACTGAGAATGTAGTGAGTAGGTGCATAATTCTGAAACAACCCTGTGGGAGCATTAGACCAAAGTTCTTTCTATGCTCTGTCAAGCATTAAAATAGTTTTTACTTTTTATGTAATCTCATATATTTATACGTATGTCCGAAATAGCAGCATATTATGCACCATATACTACGTAACTGCTCAGAAATGGTGCATATTTCCATTTCAGGGTTTCAATTCCAGGATTTCATTGCCCAAAACTATTTAGTAATATGTTTCGGTTTGCTGGGATTGGAAGGCTCGGGTTTCCAGGTTAGCTCAAGGGCAAATACATATTTAATCATCATTCATTTTCGAGTATCTATCTGGTCACCTCTAGGCACTGACATACAGTACATATGGGCACACTTCAAACACTCCCATGTATTACCCGACTGAAAGGTCACATGAGCATGTTGTATACCTTTCACAAGCATTATCTATTAATTTATTAAAACTGACCTTATAAACACGGTGATACATTTTGTTAGCACTCTATACAAGTGTTGTTACTCCTCTAAATGTCCCAAGAGCTACTCGGTAGAACATTTTTCCACATTCACAACAGACTGTAAACCCCCCCCCTTATTCTTTCTCTCTCGATCTTTTTTCAGCTTGTTCTTTTTCATGAGCACATGACAAAAGAATGCGTGGAATGTCAGTGAGCGGCAAACCAGCAGTGTTTCCAGTAGCACTAGTCTGTGAGAACTGGGAGTGAGGATAAGGGGGCTGGCTCTGAAGTCTTGACTCTTTAGACTCTTTACTGTGTTTGGGGAAATGATGTTTTTTTCCCCCCATATAAAGAAGTGCATGCCACAGCCTGACCAGCAAACCTAATCTTGCTCTTACTATGAAAAGAGACACACACAGAGAGAAAGAGACAGAAATGGAGCCAGAGAGACAGAAAGAAAGTCAGTGATAGTGACAGAGGCTAAAAGATAAAGGAAGAGAGAAAGGCAGGTGGATGAAGTGAAAGAGAGAGAGAGAGAGGGAGAGAGAGAGAGAGAGAGAGAGAGAGAGAGAGAGAGTAGGAATAGAGAAGCAGCAATAGTCTCTGGACACAGCAAAAGGAGTCACTTTCAGACTAAATGGGAAAGGAAGGGGGGTGAAATCAAGCCTGAATAAGGACCATTCAAAGCAGAAAGTCCCAGGGAAAGGCATTGAGTGGATTAACCCAGTCACTGCCTAACACACCTCTTCCCAAAGTGCACTCAGAGGTCACACCATCAGACCCGGACAGATCCGCTGTTGTTTTTGTATTGTATGTTTTATACTTGTAAGCCAAAATGCCATGGATCAGCAGTAAATCTGGGTCTTACAGTGAATAGCACATTGTTCTTGCTCATCAAGCAAACAGTCTATTAATAAGCAGCTGAAGTGTGAAAGTGCGCTTCAGCTGTGGTGGTAATAAATTCACATTCCACTGGTGGACTCGCAAAAGATACACAGTGGTATCACTACTGATAGCCTGAGGCACTCTGCTTTCACTCCTCTGCAGTAGACCTAAGTACGACTTCATTCAAATTACCTTTAACTTCTACTCCATTACTTTTTTATTTTTTTTTTACCACTTCAACTTTTCTTAATTTAGGACATGGATAATATATTTTCATGCACTTACCATTTAAGCATAGCTATTTCTTATCTTCCTTGCCACTTACAATGGATTATCACAAGCAACACACATGCCCTTGTTGAGTCAGTTTGGGTGCATAGTTTCTGAACTTCACCTAAACATAATACTGTGTTCATGAACATGTGCCTGTATGATGAATTGATGGCCATCTTCCATGTGGTTTCTTACTTGGTGCTTAAATGGTTCTGCTTTTCCCTAAACATCTATTAAGAAATAAATGGTTAACAAATTAAAATTAAATAATGGCTCTGTTATACTGTATTACTATGATGAAATGTTTCTTACTCTTGATGGGAGTGGTCTCTTCTTGGATGACACAAGAAACAAGGTCTCACTGAATGGTTTGATGAGCATGAAAATGTTGTAAATCATTTTCTAGCTTTTAGTCACCTGATCTGAACCCATTCTTTTAGAAGAATGGTGTTTATCCCTCCAGTACAGTTTCAGAGACTTGTCAAATCTATGGCAAGGTACACTGAAATTGTTGCAGTATAGCTTATGGATCTTAACACCTTACTAAGCCACCCATTTACAACAGAGTTACTTCAGCTAAGAAAATGAAAAACAATGTCAAAAGAGAGACAGCTTGCTTGGCTGAAGTGACATGAAGGGGACAAGCAAAACAGGGCACAACGAGTCACCATTAGAGAAATCACAAGGGCTTATCCTTCTCCAACACTTAATGAACATTGGCAGCCAGGCTCAAACCCATAATCTGCTAGTGCGTTCGGAGCTTTCATAGCAAGCTCCAGTGAGCAGCCTTTGTTATTGCTTTTTCTTTCTCATTTTTTTCCTCCGCACACAAAGTGCCATCAAGCTTCGCAGCACAGAAACAGAAATGAACAAGAGACCACTCAGAGTGGTGCTGTAACATCATGGGCTTCTACATCATTCTGCCAGATGTCTAGCAAATATAATAGAATTTGTTGATCATCAGGTGTTTCTTTTAATTAAAAGTCTTGCTTTATTGTTATTCCTAGGTATGATGATGAGCCTAGAACACATTTCTAGGTGATATAGATGGTGCTTGACCTTGTGACCTTCATGATCTATGGTTGCGACGTCCAGTTGCCATGACAACCACTGTGCACATAGACAAAATTGGTCTGTTGATTTTAGCCTCTATCTGCGGCCACTTGTCAACGTTGGGGATTTGCCTACATCATTGCTATTTGCTTTTCACAAACAGAAGCACACAGGTTATCACAGCTAAGCCCCAGATTTTTGCATTTCATCCGCCACGAAGAGGGTGCTGTAGTGACACGGTTAACCAATCAGTATTCTTTTAGCACCCCTTAGCCAGATGGAGTAGGCACTTCCACGTGCATCTACCCCATGCCACTGTTTAAAACGTCATTTGCTCACAGTCATTTATTTCCCTTTCGTCTTCATCGCTTCATCCCATCTGTCCTCCCTGCTTTTCCACCCACTCTGAAATAACTGCACTGACTTTGGCCTGTTCTCACACAGCTCCCTATGAATGGAATTCATCTCAGCCTTGGATTCAAAGAAAGTGCATAATGTCCTCAGTTGTCACAATGGGTGGATGTGCGTGCAGTGGCTATAGATGGCTCAAGGTTATAAGGTTTTTTGCAGCACCTGGTTTCGTATGAGTACCAGATGACTGGGTACATTCACTTAAAGGCTGTTGTGAAGTATAAGGCATTTGAAAAAGGCATTAATGCAGTAATGCAGTTATCGTATATTCCTGAGCTGTGTTCTTAGTTATGTTACATGTTGCATGTTGTCTATAGTGAGCACGGTCACTTGTGCATAAAAAACAGATTGAGAAGGTTTGTTATCAGAGCATTTAAGCAGGCATTGTGCAAAATTTACCTAAACTAGGAATTGGCAAACTGTGCATTGCAGCTCTATATTTTACATCAGATCAGGCAAATAGACTGAAATAAGATCTTGTACTGTAATATTTCATTCAGCACTTTCTATAGACATATAGTATTCACCGATCAGGCGTAACATCATGACCACCTCCTTTTCTCTAAACTCAATGTCCATTTTCTTAGTTCCACTTAATAAGGGGAACTTTAAAAGCTCCAGCAGTGACACTGACATGGTGATGGTGTGTTAGTGTGTGTTGTACTGGTGTGAGTGGATCAGACACAGCAGTGCTGCTGGAGTTTTTAAACA
>JAOVVH010000002.1:12230457-12246459 GCA_028566435.1 Scorpiodoras heckelii
AAGGAGGCCCTACACCATACTAATAAATTATTATGGTCTAAAACCAGGTGTTTCAGTTTCATTGTCTAACCCCTGTATGTACACTAGGAAAGTCTGGAGTGAATCAGTTACAATAAAACTGCTTCCCAGCCAATAAACAGTGGTTTCCTGATAAGACCAGGTTATGACTAAGGCACTTCCTGGTTTTTGCAGCTGACACACATGTGACCTCACCCAGACAGCACAACTTTCCTTATTAGATAGCTGTTTCATTTTAGAAACTGAGAACTAAAGAGAAATGCAGTAATTGCTTGTGTGACCTTACAGAGCACTTGTCCTTCTTTGTTTGTATATCCTTTAACTGTGAAACAAAATATGCCACAATGTCTGGAGAAGCTGAGGAGAATTGTTACAGTGGAGCCTGCAATTTTCTTTTACATGACCAGCACCTTCATCATGCAGCCAGCTTATCAACACCTGGTCATAGAAAAGGTAAGCTAAGGGTTGTGTCTGTTCCTTTAGGCTGTCTGTGTCCTACAAGAACTTCAGAGAGAAGAGGGAGAGGAAGAAAGATTAATCAAAGTTGGTTCTAGGGAAGTGTTTTGTTGTCACCTGGAAAAAAAATACAGGTCAGCAGGGTGCAGTGCTAGAGAAGTTCGCATACAGGGCAGTGCACACATACGGTGCAACAGTGCTATGTTGCACTCAAAACCCAGAACAACAGCAAGCATTAATCAAACTGAAATGACCGTGACTCACAGTGCTCTCAATGCAAAACGAGAAGACTTTGTAATTTTTTCTATATTCAATTATGCTTTCTTATACTGGCTAGCATTTTCTGAGTTTAGCTGTTGAGCACCAAAGTTCATTAAGGTCATCAAAATGTCTTTATGCACTTATTTTGGGGCACCTGAGGACAAATATGCCCTTGCAAAGGAGTATCTTGTGTTTTATCGCCTGTTTACTGGATCTGACAGGCTGCATTTGACAAGCACCCTGCTATTTTTTTTCAGTTCTCTTACCCTTCCTGTGAACTCATGCCTGTGAGATCCTGTATCTATGTAACAATGCATTATACACTTGTCATAAAAAAGTGCAATAAGAATAGAAATGAAGAATGCAAATACATTCACAGATGTATAAAGGTTCTGGACAGGTACAGTCACCTTTTAACAAGAAAACGACAGATGGATTTGAATGTCCTTCCCATAGTGAAGCAAAACATTTACAAAATAAATACTCACTCACCCGTTTTTCTCAATATCTGTAGGTTTGCCAAGAACTATACAAGGACACATCCATATGTAGTGACCCTGGGCACAGAGAGAATAAGGACATTGAGTCACAGTCCTCTTACATCCTGCTGCTCTACACAGCCATGACTAGTTTGGTATCTATTCCCCCAGCCATGATGTTGGGTTCCTGGTCCGACCGTGCTGGCCGCAGGTCAGTGATGATGCTCCCTTTCATACTTTCACTGCTGAGTGGTGGAGTGCTGTTGGCTATGGTACTGGTGCAGAGCCTAAGTGTCTACTGGTGCCTGCTGGCAGCTGCCTTCATTGGCCTAACTGGTGGCCATGTTTCCATCTTCCTCAGCTCTTTCAGCTTCCTAGCTGACATTACCTTGGAATCCAGCTCCACTCGCACTCTGCGCATGGCCATAGCTGAGTCTATGATCTTTGTAGGGGGCATGGTGGGCTTTCTCCTGGGTGGCTTCCTGGAACAGGAGGTTGGCTTGGTGGCAGCTTTTGGGGCCTACATTTTCTGCCATGTTTTAGCCATACTCTATATCCTGCTGTGGCTACGAGATCCCAGGCCAGTCAACAGCTCTTTAAGCTTCCTTTCTAGTGAAAATGGAGAGCAGGTGTCTGGAACATTTATTCTGAAGTATGCCAGGCTGTCCTTTATGGCAGTGTTGAAGAGAAGACCAGGTCAGGATAGACTGAAACTTCACCTCCTCATCCTGTGCACCTTCATAAACAATCTGGTAGCTGTTGGTGAGTACAGCATAAATCTTTGGTTCAATAAAACAGGGCAAGTTAAGTTACATGAACTATCAAGAATTATTTGCACCCTTCATGATAATGATTATCACATACAATATGTGATATTTTGAGTTCAAACATATAGGGAATTACAATGCATTTGGAAAGTCTTCAGACCCTTTCACTTTTTTCACATTTTGTTATGGTTCTGCTATGTGCTAAAAAAAAAAAATCAAGTGTTCTCCATCAATCTGCACTTAATATCCCATCATGAGAAAGTACAAACAAAATTTTAGAACTTTTTGGAAATGTATTAGAAAGGAAAATCTAAAATTCAGTTGATTGGACATGATGGAAAGACACACCCCTGTCTACATAAGGTCTCACAACTGACAATGCACATCAGAGCAAAAACCAAGCCATGAAGTCTGCCTGTAGAGTTCAGAGACAGGATTGTGTGGAGGCCCAGGTCTGGAGAAGACTACAAAAACCATCCCACCAAACTAAGTAACCGGGGGAGAAGGGTCTTGATAAGAGAGGTGACCAAGAAACCAGTGGTCACTCTGGCTGAGGTCCAAAGATCCTATGTGCAGATGGGAGAAACTTCCAGCAGGTCATCCATCACTGCAGTACTCCACCAATATGAGATTTATGGCAGAGTCTGACACAGTCTGACAGTCTGACCACTACACACAATTTTAGTTCTAGTGACATTTGGTAAGATTTTGTGAGATGCTCTTGGGAACGACTTCTTCATTGCAGCACAGCACATTGCAGACTTTGTTATGAAAGTCATGTTTGACAGTTAATTTTAAAACTTGACAAACACAAAACTCAACTGTAAATATTCAGCATTTATTATTTACTCCCTACTTAGGGAGTCAGTAATTTTGACACACATGACACACATTTTGAACATTTGAGAGAAAAGTCTAATGACTTTTTGTTGTTAGAACGAATATAAAAAGTTAAAGGTAAATGACCTTGTTTTAAAATTGAAATATGTGTAACATTTATTTCATACAATATACAGTATATAGGCACAGATTTGGAGAAGGCTACAAAAACATTTCTGCTGCACTGAAAGTTCTCAAGAGCACAGTGGCCTCCATAATTCTTAAGAGGAAAAAAGTTTTGAACAACCAGGACTCTTTCTAGAGCTGGCCACCCCACCAAAATAAGTAACCAGGGAGAAGGGCCTTGGTAAAGGAGGTGACCAAGAACCCAATGGTCACTCTGGCTGAGCTCCAAAGATCCTCTGTGCAGATGGGAGAAACTTCCAGAAGGTCAACCATCACTGCAGCACTCCACCAATCTGGGCTTCATGGCAAAGTGGCCAAAAGACACATGAAAGCACCTGGAGCTTGCACAAAAGCACGTAAATAACTCTCAGAAACAAGATTCTCTGGTCTGATGAAACCAAGATTTAACTTTTTAGCCTCAATTTAAGCATCATATCTGGAGGAAACCAGGCACTACTCATCACCATCCCTGGTGACCATGCATAATACCATCACCATGTATAATACCATCACTAGAGTGAAGCATGATGGTGGCAGCATCATGCTGTGGGGGTGTTTTTCAGTGGCTGGGACAGGGCCAGAAGGTGAACCTCAGACTGGGCCAGAGGTTCACCTTCCAACAAGACAATGACCTTAAGCACACGGCCAAGACAACATACGAGTGGATTAGGGACAACTCTGTGAAAGTCCTTGAGTGGTCCAGCCAGTGCCCTGACTCAATCGAAAATCTCTGGAGAGATCTGAAGATGGCTGTCCACCAACGGCCGCCATCCAACCTGACAGAGCGTGAGAAGATCTGCAGAGAAGAATGGCAGAAAATCCCCAAATCCAGGTGTGCAAACCTTATGGCATCATACCAAGAAGACTGGAGGCTCTAATCACTGCCTTTAATCAACTAAGTATTGAGTAAAGGGTCTGAATACTTATGTCAATGCAATATTTTCATTTTGACTTTTCAATAAATTTGCAAAAAATTCTAAAATTCTGTTTTAAATTTTTCATCATGGGGTACTGAGAGCAGAATGATGGGGAAAAACTTTATTTGTTTTTATTTTAGCACAAGGCCGCAACATAACAAAATGTGAATGTGTATGTATACGCATATGCTTGTTTTTTTTTTTTTTTCAAACAATTCTTTAGAGTGAACAACAGCACTCTCTTCCTGTAGTGTCTAAGAAAGTTGGAGACACTTTTAGATTGATGTTGGTTCAATATTCAAGGCAGAACATTTTAAGTTACTTTATATACTAAAGGTTTGTGCATGTGGACCTAACTCTACTTTAAACCATAGGTTTTCACAAGGGTTATATGTGATGTATATACACACACATACACAGTATGTATGTGTGTGCATATGTGCATGTGTGTGTAATTAACCTACCTAATTTCCTGCCATTAAGACAGTTCTGGCTCTGGCAATTTTTCATTCAGGCTACGTGAGTTCATTGGCTGAGTTGCCTGTTTGGGTTGATAATACTTCTAAGCTTTATTGAGGAGGGTTATAAATGCTCTCTCTGGGTGTCGGTACTCTTGAGGCCAGAGGGAGGGAGAGAGAGAGGAAGAGAGACAGAGAGAGAGAGAGAGTCAGAGGTAACTATATGTGCCTTTATGTGCTTTATGTCTCCCCAGGGGATACTTCTGTCTTACTGCTCTATTTGATGTATGAGCCCAGAGAGTTCACAACTACAATGTTTGGAGTGTTCAACTCTGCCAGAATGTTCTTGTTGGTAAGTGGTTTTGTTTCCACAGAGTCATGTCCTCTCTGATGATTAAAAAAAAAAAAAATTATGAATCAGCCTTTTTATTAACCAGATCAAGGCATGGATCTCAACATATCTTCAAAATGCCTGTAGTGGTCCACAGCAAAATAAATTTCCCTTCCACTCTATCTTCGTTTGCTTTTGTAAACTCTGGACATATTAGCAAAGGGCATTTTGGGAACAGTGACCTTAATTCAATTTGCCATGCAATTTGTAGACTGGAACAGTATACATCTGTCTTCTCTGCGGAGACACAACCTGGATGGAGGTGGTGTTGAATATTCTAGGGGTGACCACCCTATAGCAGACCCTAGTTTAAAACATAATTATAATTTGGTTCAAGATTTTTGGGCCACAAGACAGCTACTTTGACAATTCGTAAAAATCAATTGTATTTAAGAAAAGACAATGACCACTACATACACAATATGATCAAAAGCTTGTGGAAACCTGAACATAACACTCATACTGTATGTGTGACAGCATAAAAAAATTCCATTGTGCCATATATTTGTGTGTATACTGATAATATAATTCATAATTCAACAATTAAGCCAAAACAAGACTTAAAGTCAGTTATATCACTCAAAAATCCATATTCAACATTGAAGCACATCTACAATTCAACAGAAATCCATAGGTTTCTGAAAAATATTATTGATTTCCCTGCCTTTCAGAAATAAACCAAGGTCTTTATCTACTATATCAAGGACCTGCTTCTGTTTGTCTTTGTCCAGTGACAGGAAGCTGTAGGGGGTTCTGTTTTTCCCACTGTGACAGTACCCTTTCACAGTGATTTCATCGATGTGAACAGATCGATGTGTGTCTTAGAGTGACACTTTAAAAAAAGCTGCTCATTAATGACCAGAGCTTCCTGACCAGGCAGGTGATACCTCTCCATTTACAGCATGTTGGCTCAAGTGGTCCACAATGCACCATGGGACAGCTGCTCAGCCAACTTTTGTGAGGCAGGTAGAGCCATTGATTCTGAGATATACTATAATGCACTGTCTGGGGGAGACAGCTGGTGGAGACATCCTGGCTAATAAACAAACGCTTTAAAGGAGGATTAACAAACTACCATCCAGACAGGATGGTAAACATCTTGAAGAGAGAAAGCAAGAGATTTTGTATAATTTAGTTTCAACTACAAGATGGTGCAGTATTATTAACAATCATGACCAAATAAAGCTCAGGTTAATATTCGTTTGTTAGAATCTGAAGAAACAAAACCTTCTTTGGACCAAGATGCCAAGGCTGAGTTCAGGGTTTGTTTCTTATTCAGTCAATAAATGTCTATAGGATTCATACTGACTTATAGTATTTATAGAGACAGTGAGAAAGCAAACCCTAATGTTTAACGAACAATAGTGATCTTTTCTAAGGAACGAGGTAACACTTCTTATGAACATATTTGTAATGCATTAAAATGTTATGGATGTATCTGCAGGTATACATAATGCTTTATAGTTCTGTCATAAGCATGTAGAAATGCTCATGATTAGTTATAGTTACATAAAATCTGTATATAATGCATTAAGAATACTGGCATCAAAGTAAGTGTTATCAGAAAAATATATTTATTATTTTTCCTCTTTAAAAGACGGCAAAGAATGAATGAATGAATGAATGAACGTTACATTTATATAGTGCCTGTCTCAAACCCAAGGACACTTTACAGTCAACATACAGCTTTAACACCAATCACACACCGGTGAGAAGCGGCAGCCAATTGCGCACAGCGTACTCTCAACCGGAGACCACAGCCCCATGGGGGACTGAATGGGGTGTAGGGAAGGGAGAGAGGACAACACCCAGGACAGAGCACCAACCACCTCTGGGTGGCAGACACACAGCCATTCACACACTCACAACAGTACACAAGTTCAACTTTCAAACACAGTCATGGGACAATTTTGTATGTCCAATTCACCTAACTTGTATGTCTTTGGACTGTGGGAGGAAACCGGAGTACCCGGAGTAAACCCATGCACACACGGGAAGGACATACAGACTCCACACAGAAAGGACCCAGACTGGTCCCACCTGTTCCCACTTAGGGATCGAACCCAGGACCTTCTTGCTACCCACTGAGCCACCGTGCCACCCAAAAGAAGTCTAATGACATCAGCCCCCTACTAGCTGAGGATTGAAATATAATCACAAACTATCTTCTTGAGAAAGATCATAGGGCTGACATTGTCCTTGACATGCACGCAACCACTAACTGTGTATATACACTCAATCACAAGCAATTGCTTATAAAAATGCTGTACACTCACATGCTGATTAATGCATTTTAAATCTTGATTATTTCTGATATTTTAATCAAGTGCAGTCGGTGATGATTTATTAAGTCAGATGTTTCAACCATAATAAATCGTAAAAGCCTAAAATATTTATAGCATTCTTATTAACGAATGGCCAAACAAGACCATTTAGTGCAAACAAAACTGTACTCTAAAAGGGTATCCCCAAGCTTCATTAAATGTTAATGCATTATATTTTTGTTAGCCTCTCGGCTCTTTAAAATGCATTCGAAATATATACATACAGTCATGTTTATTTTTAATCAAGGGAAATATCTCTTGTGAAATACTGTCCACTACAACAAATTGTACTGATTAATTTTAACATATCATGGACGATACCGTAGGGAACTTGCCAAATGTGCCTACATTTTCCTCCATCTGTTTACAAAAATCTGCCATCATAAATTGTGTGGACATTAATCTGTATATTTCGCCTGTATTCTCTTTCAGGGAGTTGGTCTCTTGGGCCTGTTCCCTTTGCTGAGGCATTGCCTTAAGGAGATGACATTGGCAAAGCTCAGCGTTGTGTTTAGAGCTGCCTCTTATGTCCTACTGGCTTTTTCCACCAACACATGGATGGTCTTCTTGGGTAAGTGCCCATCATCTAACTCTTTTCCCAAAACACAGTGGCAATTCTAGAGTCTGTAGGGGCCCTAGCCAAAATTCACAGGGGGGCTAAGACTAGCTATCTAGCTAATGAGGAGATAGCTAGCTAAGACACAGTTAAGGCTAGCTAGCTAGCTAATGTGGCGATACCTAGCTAAGGCTAGCTATCTTTGCTTTATCCGGGAAGCACATAAAAACTGCACATGAAAATGTGTGTTCATAACATGAAACTGTCTATAAAATCCGTAGTTATTATCAAGGGTATCCACAAAGGGCAAGTTTGGTTATTGACAACATTAGAGCCCAGTGTCACCAAACTTTGTTTTTTGGTTTAAGAACTGTAACTCACTTTATCAACTGCAATCATTTCCTCTTCTCTTCCTCATCACAAGGAAAGCGCTAGAATGATAACTGAATAGTTTTTTTGGTCTCAGATTGATTGAAACAACAACAAACACAGAACTGCAACATGCTGAAAAGACGGCAACTCAGTGGCTAGAAGCTCAGACCCGGACGTGTTAACAAGCAGATTGGACTGGAAAGTACTGAACTTTTTTTAACCCACAATGATTTCTGAATAAACAAGGAAGTGACTATGAACAGGTTTACAAGTTCTGTGACTGTGATTTGATTCGGGGGTCTGCAAGCATGTTTTGGGCCCAGAAATGGCTATTTACATCAACAACCTTAACAAACAAACTTTGCCAATGCTGCAATTTAAAGTTACTCAGCCCTCGGGGGACCCCTCACTGGCCTGTGGCCCAAGCAGTTGCCTGCCTTGCCTGGTGGTCTGCCTAAACAAATACACTCATTACATTTTGCATGATGGAACACAACAATATTATACAGAATATATATGCTCTATGAATAAATCAAAATGTGTCAAAATGTATATGCAACTAACTTTCCAGAAAGGTGCCATATGACACATGTGCATTACTGTATGACATATGTACCATATAACTGTACCAAATGGCACTATAATTACCCTCCATTGGAAGCTTCTGAGATAAAAATCTGCTAAAATTATGCTTAGTAAAATGTCAGAAATAGAAAATGGCCTGCTCTATCTCCTTAAATGTATAATTTTCTTGTCATTTTGCTTAAACCTTTTTTTCTAACTAAAACCATCTCCTTTAAAAGACTGGCAAGTAACCAATTTGGTAAAATGTTGCATCTTATATGATTCTGAATATATTCTGAATTTAGAATTGTGTCCAATGGTTTTCTCTGGAGTGTGATCACCTCTGAGAAACGGCACTAACAAAAGTACCTACAGCACTGCATCATTCACTGCCAATGACTGATCAATATTAATATATTTAATTACATAAATCATTATTGATAGTGTTATTTTTATGGACCCTGAGAACTGGAGTACTTTGACAAGGAGATGAGTGGCGGCTCTTTTGAATAATCATCAGCTGCATTCTGCTCTGTACTCTTGCCTTAGATAATGAGGGACACAGTGGCATCACGCAGAATCACCAAATCAACTGCAATGCGAAAGTGTGTGTGTGTGTGTGTGTGTGTGTGTGTGGACCATGTTTTTTTCTTTGTCCCCACATGGATAGGAATATCTGATATTTTTGACCTTGTAGAGACAGTTTGCTGGTCCCCATAAGGACAGTTTTTTCTTGAAGTTTTTAACAAAAATTAAAAAATAAAATAAAAGAGCTAAAAATATGCTTTTTCATTACTGAGGTTAAGGTTGGGGTTAGGATTTGGATTATCTTTAATTAGCTGCGGTTATAATTATGTTGATAGAAATTCCTCTCAAGTATAGCAATGCAAATCTGTGAGTGTGTGAGTGTGTGAGTGTGTGTGTGTGTGTGTGTGTAACAGGAAGTAAGCATGCCTTATTCGAAGTACCCAAAATAATGAGTGAGCATTGACTATGCCATTTAAGGGAACTGCTTCTGCTGCATACTTGAACAGTTTTAAAGGGATATTTAAGTTAAAATTGGATTTGGTGCTGAGTGAAGTCATATGACACATTCAGCTCTCAGATGCTCTTACTGCAATGGTAACTGCAGACATAGCCGCACTGCATATGTATATGTATAACACTATGTAAATATGTAGTTCAATTCTGTTAAGAATTGTGTGAGATATTTTTTTCATGTTTCGCATGTTTTAGTGGCTGTAGTGGGCATGCCAGGTGGGATCACACAAGCAGTGATTCGATCATTGTCCTCTGCCATTGTGGGACCTGATGAACAAGGTAGGCTTTTAAAGTAATATACTTCACCCACTCTTTTAGTCCAGCCAGGGCCCCAGCAATTATGCTTATTCCTTTAAATCTACAAAAGAGTCCTACATTCAAGAGTAGCTTTAACCATCACCATTATCAGTAGATGAGTAGATGATTCATGTCTGCATTGTTAATATATAGTCTGCCTGCATATGATGTACTTAGAGCTGAAAGCCCATGATATTAATAACCATTTTCCACTCATAGCTCTTTAATGAGAAGCAAAGCCGTATAGATTGATTAGGCGACTGAAAGTCATTTTTTATTGCCCATTTTATTATAAATCTTTTGTTTTTTATAAATAATAATTAAAATGCACAGGTTAAATCTTTCAGTCCTCCGAGTCAGTTTTTTAAAGGATAGAGAATGCAGCATGGACTTGTTTGTATTAGACACTGTGGAATTTATTTTCAAGAGACCAAGCACCAGCTACTGGCTGTTGGATGTCAGTCAAAATTAATGAACTCAAAATTAATTACCATTTGCTTGTGTGGCTGGAGACTTTTAATCTGGCTTAGGAATGGTCCTAACTGACACCAGCCAATATGATATGCTCAAATGGGCACATCTCACATTAGCAGATCTTATGTTATGGAATTTACAGCGTTTCATGAGAAGGAAATCAGGACATTCAATTGCTGCCTCCTTTATTTTGATCTATTAAATGACTTTGAAAAACAGCAAACAATTAGATGGTTTCACTGTCAGAATGAGAGCATCATGTCCTATGTGTGTCCTATGTGTGTGTGTCTAACACAAAGAACGGAAATGAAGCTTGAAGGGCCATGGTGATGCTCCGACTTTTCTCTTTCACACAGACATGCTTCTCCAGCCTCCGAATCAAAAAGCTCGCTCCATTTAGTTAGTACATTTATGTCTTCTGTCTCTCAGGTTGCATATCACCAACACTTTAGCATTCAGAGGCATTTTGCAGCTTAAATCAATAAGGATTCCCTGCTCTTATGCACTGTGCACACCAGCTCATTCTGCTTCAGTTAATCAAAACTACCCCAGAGTAGACTACAGCCTGGGTGAATGTTTTATCAGTGCAGATCAAACCAGTGCTTATGTGCCCCTCCAAACACTATTGTATGGACTCCATGGGCACAATTGTTATTCAACTACAACAGCCAGCATAGAAAAAAGGGATTTAGATCTCAGATCGGAAGCAGAACATAGACGAAAAACAGAAGCCTGTTCATATCACTTGAATAAACACTTCTAACAATAGCTTCAAATAATGCTGCCACTGACCTGACCTTTTCTCGACAGGTGCCATGTTTTCCTTCTCAGCTTCAGTGGAGGCCACTTGCATCCTCATTTCTGCCACCATATTCAATGGCCTGTACCCCCTGACCCTGCCTACATTCCCTGGCATGCCCTTCATCATCATGGCTACTTTTTCCATCATTGTCTTCATCCTTATGCAGTAAGTACCATTATGAGTGATACAGACAGTAAATGATGCTTGCTATATTAAGATGCATCAATGGTAGTGGTGCCATACTGACACATAAACAAGCTTTTAATGTTTGTTGACATGCACAGCAGCCCTGGTAACCCTTGTCAAATGAGGCAAAACTGTAATTATCGCATATAAATGTGGCTACTCTTGGAGCATTAGGAATAATTGCACTACATCACTAACCACTTTAGCATGGCTTTAACCAGACTTGTATAGTTTTCCAATGGAAAAGTTTATTTCTCAAACACACTCAAATTTTATTTTAATATCCTTCCAATTGACCTCAGTGTAATATTCATAAAGTATATATAATCACCTCATAATGTGCCATAATTGCACTGAGGCAGAATTCTGTCTGCTCATTTCATTTTCCTCAAATGTGGGCTGTGCATGAACATCATTTTGTCTTAATAGCAAGTAATATCTTCAGTAGTAAGTTTTTCTTTTGTCTGTTTACCTCATTTTGCTTTAGTGCTTTTATATCTTGTCATTCTGAAACACCAGTGGTGACATATTTTCATATTTTCCTAAATGTAGATCATATTTATCTTGCTTAGCATGGAACACAGGCCCATTTTCATACATTATTCATCTATGTGAGCCATTAGTGTGGTCACATCAAATGGAGGTGATAATAAACAGCATGATACAGCCACAGCATTCTGCTACTGTTAAATGTGAGGCACAGTTATGTTACTCATTCCTGAGCAGAGTAATGAAGACAAAGGGGAATTAGATATTGATTTTTCTCTTGTATATACCTTCAGTTATCAGCCTTCTGAACAAGAGACAGATGACAATAATAAAAAAATCATGATTCAAAATGGCTAGAGCACTCAGTCAGTGATTAAGTGTAATAATATTTTTTTAAGAATGGTATTGTTTTAACTGCTTAAAAGGACATATAAACCAACAGGAATATAGTAATGCTCAATGAGCCATTGTGTTTGGATTGTGAGTGTATGACAGTGTTTTCCCCATTTTCTATGTTTCTTTACAGTTCTGAACATGCTTCTTAATGACCTCCTTATGTATATTCAACAAAGTTACTAATATTCTATATAATCATTACTTTACATTGACCACCTTGTGTAGGTTATATTTGTCAACACTTTATGGCACATGCCCATATTCTGTTTAACCAAACATAAATTTTAGTAATCAATAATGTCTCGCAATTTAAGAAATAATAATATACAGAGCTATGTCAGGATGACAGTTAGCACCATATGGAGTAAGATCGATGCAATAGATCAGTACATCCTGTTTCACACAGGCCTATTGATGCATGACTGAACCTACAGCAGGACTCTTACTCTGAGCTCAATAAATAACGAACCTGCGATTTTCTATTTAGGAAGCATCTCCTTCTGTGTTTGATGCTGAACGGATATAGCACCAGTACTTTAACCATAATTAGACCATAAATGGATTTTCATTGTTTCAAGTGAGACAACAACCAGCCCTCAGTTCTTTATCTAAAAATAATTTGGAAATGTTATTTCTTTCTGTACCATTATGCAATGTGTTTATATTTGTTTAGTTACCTACCAGAACAGCTTTGACTGTTGGAACTTTACTAGCATGCAGTATTTGCGTCAGGATGACAATTAACCGTTCTCTATTACCAGACTCTAAATTGATTTTGACACACACTTGATGTTCTGTAGAGTCTATAATTAAGCGATTGTCTTCTGTAATGAAGGTATTAAGTAAAGCACTAGCACAATAAAGACTTGGTACAGTGGTTATTGAAGTATGGCATGGTTATCATACCCTGCCTATAATTATGGCACTAATTGACTGCTCCTTGGATCTGGGGCTGGTCCAGCCTCACAGTTAGATCTGGTGGACTTTGCAACCATCCATGTTACTATTAAAGGGCAATAACATAAGTGGCAGTTTCACATAACCAGTAATAAACCCTGGGGGGTAATAAGTGTGCAATCAGTCATTCACACACCAGAATTAGTGCAATATTACAATCAAGCCTTAATATGCTCCATTTTGATACTCTACATTTCTGAAGTGTTCTGAAGTTGAGTATAGGAAATCAAGTGGTAATGATTGTTAAAATTACACGGAAGTATGTTCAAGTGCCATATTAAATTGTGTTAGAATAGTGAACTGTTAGAATAGTGTGAACTGTCAGTACATTTTCTTATGAATGCTTTTATTAGACTAATGAGATATCAATGTATTTTCTTATGAATACTTTGATTAGACTAGAGAGATCAATATATTTTCTTTTGAATAGCTGAGATACCACCGTTTAATCCTATTCTTATCTATTGTTCCACTGAAATCGACCTTCTGAAGTATATATAATTTGAAGTGCGTTAATGAGTGCCTTTCAGTGTATTAAAAGTCCTAAGGCCCTCAAGTCAAAAATGAAAAATGGCATTAGATGACGTTATTGTCAGAACATTTAGCCACTCTTCCAATGGCTATGAAATTAGCTTTTTTTTTTTTGGTCAGGTTGTACATACATGTGTACATGTGGTGTGCATATAATAATATATGCACCTGGGGTTGTATGCATCTGTACCATAAAAAATTCTGTGCCAGAGAAGCATGTGGGTCTTCCTAAGGCTGACCTTCTAGAATATTGATGAGCCATAAGAGATAATGAGAGAGGTAATGATGACCAAGTCAGTAGGGGTGAACAGAGGGTAGAGTGGCTCAGTGGTGTGAGGCACAGTAGAGTTTACATTGTCACAGGAGCATGCACACTTAAAACCAGACTTAATCCATCCATCAAAGCATAATGCTCATTATCCTTAACAATTACCTCTACTCTCTGCTCTCAGGCATTTAGATTGGATCAGGTTAAATGCTTGTCCTCTTCCTTTAATTTCCATGTAATTTTTAATATGCAATTACAGTTGCAAGTGTGCAGCTGTATTCAAAAGTGAGCCACAGATATGTATAAGAATAATTATTGGCAATCAATGCCATCTTCTGTTAGTTGTAATATTTTATAAAATTCTTTTCCATTTTCATTTATACATGAATGAATTTGCTACTAGTGTACAGTAGTCTGTGGGAGGAAGACAGTAAAAGCCAATGAAATTAATATGCTGTAAAATTGTGCTGTTACTAAAGCATCTGTACTCCGTAGGAAAGTCAGACTTTACAGCAGCTCTTTATTGAGTGCAAGGTTAGAACGGTTTATACATTTTCTAACCAATAGCTGAATGTCCTTTATTCACTAAGCTTAATGGTAATGAAATGGCTTTTAGGATGCAAAATAGCATGCACCTATTACTTATTTTCAACACATAGTCTCCCTTTGACTTATGTTTAAGATTTGCGTGTCATGAAAGGGGTTACAAGCTGCTGGCAGAGCAACAACAAAATATGGGTATTTCGTATGTAAACACCATTTATGTGTATTCATGTACCACTACATGGTCAAGTACCACTACATGGTCATGTGCGACCACATGGCGAAACATCATATTGCATTTTAAGTCAGCTGCAGGCCTACATTCAACATTATTATACAGTACATCTACAAATGTACCAACCGAACTACCCAACATCACAATCAATGCCTTTAATTTCCATTCACAAATGTGAGTCATTTATATTTGAGCCCTATGTTGAACCCTATGTTGACCAATAGAAGAGTCTTACCCATTCATTAAACAATTAAGATAATAGAAAGTACTTTGGAAGAGTCATGATGAGTGGTTACTAATGCATTTTAGTGAGTTCAGGCATGAACACTGAAACATGCATTTTGTTACACCTCTGCCTCAATAGTACATTTTTATTTTTAAATCTAAACATGTGAAGCATGTTTTATACATAAGGCCAGCAAATGTATGGTTTGGTACATTACTTGTTTTTTGGGTTTACAGTATGTAATACACAGAAACAAATGCTTTCCTTTGAGGCAATTCATAATATAGCTCTCACTCTGCGTTTATTTAAAAAATCTGTGTCTGGTTTATGATTTGAATGGATTTCAATGGTAAATGTGCATGTTCCACATTTTACCAAAAGCCAAAACATGTGAGGTTGTGACTCAGTCTACTTCTCTTTTACAAAACCGATTTCGAGGTTTCTAAAAATGCAGTAAAAGCTGAAATCTGTAATTTGTTAATTCACTTGAACCTTTATTAAAGAGACAAAAGGACAAAGAATAGATTTTCAGTGTTTTCAGTGACAAACTTAATTCTATTTGTTAAATATAAAGAAATTTAGAAATTGATGCTTGCAACACACTCAACAAAGTTGGGACAGAGGTGTGTTTATCACTAGGTCACATCACATTATTATATTTTTTAATCATTTGGGAATTCAATTTGGGAAGATAGTAAATTTTTTTTGCCGATTTTTGGTGTGTACAAGACTTGAGCTGCACAACAGTCCATGGTCGCCATTGTCTGATTCTCCTCTTCATGATACGGCATGCATTTTTAATAGGAGGCACATCTGGATTGTAGGCAGGCCAGTCAAGCAAACACTATTGTAACTCATGTGGAATGAGACTTGACGTAGTCCTGCTGAAATAGACATGGAGTTACTTGGAAAAGTTGACTTGACGGCCACATTTTTCTCCAAAATACCAATATAAGCCTCAGCATCAATGGTAACTTCTCCTATATATA
>JAOVVH010000002.1:12246559-12257643 GCA_028566435.1 Scorpiodoras heckelii
ATTTTGTATATAATTTGTATACTGTATATGTTCAAGACTTGTACATACCAAATTTGCATCATAAGGCAAAAAGGGCCCCTGATTACGAGGACGCATACATATTCAGTGTACCTTGTATCAGGTGGAACTGCATGGTAGGTCCTTGTATATGACATCAGCATGCTGAATATAAATACACATAATCAAATAGCTCTAGCACTATTGCTGCTAAATATTAACCTACAAATACATTATTAATCATTTTATTTAAACAAACCTACACAATAAAACAGTACTATAATGCTTTTTTTACCACCCACCCACACTCAGTTTAAAAAAGGTAGTCGTATCTGTATTTGCTAATACTTTAACATTAAATACTTTATTTGATCTTATTAAAATTGACATCAGGGATTTTTTTTTATAATTCTGATATTAATAATCTCATGCATTGTTTCTTCATTCTTTTTAGGGTTTTTTACTTTTTTGCAAAAAAAGTACACAAGTAAGCCAGAGCCAGACCAGTTAATGAAACAGATACTATCCCTACCCATCATTATACTTTATTAGATAAAAGCTGAAGTCTCATCTCTCATAGGCTCTTTCTGTGTGGCTGTGTGCAGTCTGCTGTGGAGCAGCAATTAAGGATGAGCTGCTTCCCATGATTCTGAAATTAAGGCTTCGTTAGGCCTTGGCTGTGTCTGTGGGGGAAGAACAACAGTAATGGAGTATTAGCAGTGATGCCTGATATTGTTCCGCATGTGTAGTCTCTCATTAAGATTGGAAATGAAGGCCCACCTCACTGCCTGACAAACCCGCAATGCACCCAGGCAGAAACAGTGGCATGCCTGCATATTATCTGCCAACAACAATTAGCTACCAGCAATGGGGGCCCACTTAAAACCCCTGAAAATGACAATTAATTACATATCACAATGTTGTTTTAATAAGATGTCATTGTAAAGTTGCATTGTTAATGCATCTTTCCCTGATGGTAGGTGGTCATTGTAACATGTTTCTCATATGTTTCAAAGGATGCATAAATATCAACCACAAATATGCCATTGCTTTCTATGCATACGTATTACACAAATTTCTCTGCACAAATTTGAAAATGGAAATATTAGCAATTCATGACTACCTTTTGGTCTTTCTCATTCATGACAAACATCAGGTTATAAAAATGCTAACACACAACGGCAATGAATACAAAGTATCAGACTTCTCTCTGCTAAACTAAAATGAGACACTAATACCACAAGGCCTTGTGCCATATGCCACTGGCTAGACACCGGCTCTGTTGTGACAATGGGAAAAGGAATAAGTGGTTAAGATAATGAATGAATGAATGAATGAATGAATGAATGAATGAATGAATAATACCACATGTCTTGCTGTGTGCCATAGACTACTGTATGTAGGTATTACTAGAGAAAGCTAGCAGCTAATACTTTAAAGCACAGAGCCCCATAAACATGCACTGAATGTAGTTGCTATTTACCTTGCCTTCTGACCTCCCTGTGAATTATTTAAAGTTTTAATATTGCAGCTAGCACCACTAATGGTATTCTTAGACAATATTAAAAAAGTGATGAAAATAAACCTTGAAAATGAAACTTTTTTCTCCACAAAATGCTTTGTTTTATTGTAGCCTTAGGCTAAAGACTGAAGAATTACGTTTTTGAAAATGTCACAATGCAGCTTTACAAAAATTCAGATGAAAAATTCATTATATTGCTAATGAGCAACACAGACATGATAATGGCAAGGAAAATCACCGAGAGGACATGAGGAAGAAACTTTAAGAGGAACCAGATTCAAAAAGGAGTCATTGTCTGGGTGGTTTGTTAGATTATCATTACAGTATACAGTGATATAAAGTACAGAAATAATACTCAATGTTCTAAAATGCATTTCTCATCAAGCTTCTATTTTTGTTTCAAAAACCAGACAGATTGTTTTCTGTAAAATAAAGCAACACAAACCATTATACATAATAGAAAATGTAATATTTACAAACAGGGTACAGTTTAATTTTTGGAAAGGGTCTAGATCCACTGCCACCCTGAAGCCCTGATAAGAAGAAGGTGGTTAGTGAAGATGAAGTAATGAATTAATGCTGTGAATTACCTATGAACACTATTTCTCTTCCTCCTACTCTCTTTGTTAAGTGACCTCTCTTACCTATCTCTCTCTCTTTCTCTCTGGTCTTACAGGTGGATAAGTGAAATGCCAACCACTCAGCCCTGCCTGATGTTACAAGACTGAGAATCTGTCTCACTGTCATCCTTTACAGACTGCCATTTTATGATGCAATGAAGATCCATTGAAGCCACAGAAAATCTTACTCCCCATATGGCCTTTGATTTACCCAAAACATGGCTAATTTTGTGCCACTCTGGTGCAGTAGTACAATATGTACAGTACATGTATGATAGTAGTCCATTTCTTTTCATAAATATCCATAGTATATACTTTTAAACCTCAGATGCTTCTATTAAATCTAAATCTAAAAACACAAGAGAAATTTCCCATGCAGTCATGTGCAATTAGCATATACTGAATGCCTCTAAAGAACATGCACATAAAATAACAGAAGATTTCTCCATGGCTGAAATGTTAGTAATGCAGAGAACCATGTGGAGCACTCCTTTGGAGCAGTGTGATTTGATTGAGTGTATAAAGAGCTTAAGCCATAATAATGACCATAATGAAATAAGAATACTAAAAGGTCAATGGCATATCAAGGAGAGCTAATTTAGAATTGCAGCTTTAAACTGTTCTCCCTGATAAGCCATTTCACAGCTACAGCAAAGGGACCATCCTTAATATTTTCTTTCACCTCTAAAGGGAGGACTGAAATTGGCCACCAATTAGCGAGATTGTATTTAATCATGGGCCAGGCTATGTTGAAATCATTGCACCATTAATTGGGCTGCATGCAAGTTCTGTTGGTGTGCCTGGATGGCACTAGTAAAGACTGACATTGTGATATATGCTGGCATATAAAAGACAAGTGCTCAGTGTTTAAACTTTGTTGTGGCAGATGGTGGTGAAACTTGCTTGAATGAAGTAATTAACAGTGGTAGACCCTGTTTAGATGCAGATGGGTAAAATTTATTTTATCTGATCCATCACAGCAAGCATTTATCAAGACTATATCACAATCATACTATTTAGTGTGGGCCCAAAAATCCCAGAAAGTAATTTAGCTTGGGATTGTATGTGTATGTGACCTTAATTTCAGTAGCTTGTGTGGTGTTGGTGCTAGGACAATCAGACCAATTCAATTCATTTCAATTTTATTTATATAGTACCTTTAACAACAGATTTTGTCCTGAAACAGCACTACAAAGACATGCAATTTGTGCATAACTTTTTAATTTCTATGAATTGCATCCCTAATGAGCAAGCAGGGCTTGAAGGTGGCAAGGAAAAAACGCCCTGAGACAAGGCGACATGACCACATTATTATCGCATAGTACATCACAGTAGATGATTGAAGAAATTAAGAAGTATGTCCAGTAAGTGGAGTACACATAAGAAGTCAGTATGCAACTAAGGTGTAGTTAAGAGCAACTGATGTAGGAGATGGCTTTGTTTGCAGAGGTAAAAGCTCTGAATTTCTGAATCTATAAAAGAGAGAGACATTCAGTTGTAGCTCTTAATTACCCTGCAATATGTGAAGGCCTGAGGAAGAACTCGTGTTGTACTGCTTGAATTGTCAAAGAAATTGTCCGAGACATACTGAACGGAGTGTAATTTATTGTTGGCATAGGCAGCTGCTAATTTAGTTTTATGTTTCTAGTCCATTAATGTACCCAAACAAGGGCAAGTGATGATAACTCCCACAGGGTCAAATGCTCACTACACTCAAAAGGCAGGTCATGACAATCAATGCAGATACAATTGAAACCCATAGACAGAGTGATGAGTAAAAATTCTTTTAGGGAGGACTGAGACTGAGAAGGTTGAGATGAACTGAGATGAGAAGAGGTTGCACTGTGTTAAAAAGTAGAATAAAAATTAGAGGACAGTGCAGCCCACCTTGGTATGAAAAGGAAAGATTAGACAAGAAAAAATTATAATAAAGGATGGAGGTGAAAGGAAGAGTTGAGATGAAAGGGAAAGGCATTGGAAGGTAGAACAGTAAGGGTGTTGTTAGTTAGTGTGAGAAAATTGGCCAGGGTGGACAAGGATTTGTTTAGCCAACTGGCATCAGACTGAAGAATGTGTGCCAGAATGAGAACTTGCCTGAGAACTTTAAGCTTGAATAAAGAGGCAAAGAATGTTGCAAAGTTATATTTGCTGTAGATCAGTGGCCATTTGTGACTCTCATATAGGGTGGAGGTGGTTAAAGGACATATAACTAAATGAGTGGATGAAGCAGGTGCAGGAAGATGGTAGGTAGAACATATTGCACGTTATAGTTTGATAAAAGTATATTATAATATAATATAATATTATATAATATATAATATATTTTAAAGAAAATTATTTTCAAAGCATTTAAACAATATGGAGTGTCTTGAGCCAGCTTTTTGAAGCAACAATAATGTCTGTTGAGTAATTCCTATTGAGCAAGGATGACATCTGGATGGAAGTAGAACACCATCTAATTCCAATGTATTAGGTATGTGAGGTTAGGAGACAAGTGGTTGATATCAGTGTGACAGTGTAGGCCTCAGGATTATAGAAGGACAGACAGGGAAGGAGTTGGAGTAAATAATGACAGGAGAATGGATAAAGAGTGCTCAGAATGAAAGAGGAAGAGGAAGATTGGGATGAAGAAATGGAGGGGTAAGGAAGTATAAGAAAAGGAAGTTTTTCTGAGGAAAAAATGTTATTTCAGTACAAGCAAAGGGAATTCCACTGATCTTTGAAACCTTCTGCATTTTGGCAGTGCTCTATGTGGATTTGGAGGAAGAAGCATAAAAACACCAGAGCTGCAGAGGTTTTAGGATGCAGCTGCTGTGTCTGTGGAGATGGGAACATTAGTGAACAGATTCAGAAGGACCAAGGCTAGTACAGGTGTCAGGTAGCAGATTCTGATGAGCCCAGACTAGATTAAGTAACTGGGAATGTCAAGACTGGCATTAGCAACGGTAGTGGGCAAGAGGAATGAGGAGAATGTAGGCAGGTGGGGAAGGGCTTGTCAACCAGTGCCTTGATGTCACTTTCTATAATGACAAGGCAAAATGCACTTTATAACACGTCTTAGCCTTGTACTATAGTATAGTTAGTACATAAGCTTTGTCAGAGGGAAAAGAACTCTGGTTTGCTTCCACAGTCTAAATACATGCAGTCTGGTGAATTGGAGATACTAAATTGCCCCTGAGTATGAGTATGAGTGTGAAGGTGATGAGTCTGTCTGTGTGCATGCATTGTGATGGACTGCCTTCCACCCAATGAGGGTTGGGATAGGCTCCAGCAACCAGTGCAACCCAGTAGGATATGTGGCTTAGATAATGTGTAAGTGAGAGGGAGTGAGTGATGCATTTTGTGTTACAGGAGATTGCTCCCCTGTCCTAGAGCCCAGAAGCAGATGATGCTGACATCTCCTATAATGATAAACATAAGCAGCTACTAATGGCCCTGCATACAAACACTTCAAACAATATATGTGTGTTAGCATAGAAAAATAATTATTTTTCCATAGATTCTCCTTATTACCACCACGATCAATACACACCAGCATGGAAGAATGAATATTGGGCTCTGCTGCATTAGGCTTTATTGTATCAAAACTGACTAATAAAAATAGAGTTGAGCAATAAGAACCAGAGTTTCTCAAACCTAGCACATTCTTTCTGCACTTCTAGACTAATGAAATGGTGCCCAGTACGTTACTTGGTCTTATGTGGGGTTTATTTTATTGGTCCTATAAAGAATTCATTGTCAGAACATTTCAGAAGAACAGGAGAGATATGTCATTAACTTCATTAACTTCATGTTACACTCACTACATGCTCTCTACCCAAAAGTCGGGATATATCTCACACACTTTTCATCATTTGTAATATTTTTACATGAAGAAAGAGTGGCAGAGAGATTGAAAAGAAAGAGAGATCATTTAAATATTAACTTGCAGCAGGCTCAATTTGCAGTCAATCAAAAGTCAGACAGCGTTAAAAAATTAAATGGACATAACCATCAAATTTACAAAATGCTTTACATTTGCATGTATGGCTGATGCTTTCATCCAAAGTGACTTACAATAGAGACGGGATACTGAGCAGTATGAGGGACCCAAATGTGGCAACATTGGGATTTGAGCAGTTCCAAGTAGTAGCCCAAAGCTTTAACCTCAGAGCCACCACATCTCCATTTCACATCAAAAATACTGACTATACCAAAAGGTCCTGTAATATACACTGCTAATTGTCATGTTACACTTACATATTTGTTAATTAACCAGACTAGAACAGGCTCTTTAAGCATCAGCAAGTGTTTGCCAAATCAGATCAGGATTTACTAGTAATGCACAGTTGATGCATGATCTCATGAAGATATTGGGTTTCCTTTATTGGGTCTTGGTAGTTTATGCAAATTCGACCAGTCACTCAATGGCTACTGCCAGCAGTATAAAATTCTAGTTATCTTAAGTGCATCCATGAAAAATGTCAGGAATGCAGTGTTTATTTAACACATAGATTGAATATGGTTACATGTTTAATTCAGCACAGTCTGCATGCTACCAATACATATTTATTGTATTTATTTTATTCACCATCTCATTCTTATTCAAGAGGCTACTGCAATCAAACAGGTTACAATAGACCCATAATTGTGCTGTACTTTTCATTACAATAACTGGTGAGTCATAGGGAAAAATATCATTTTGATTTGAGGAAGCTATTCATGGTTATTCATGGTTTTGATTGCTGTGCACTTTCATTGTCTCTCAAGTTTCATTGGATGTTGTCAAACTAGTGTAACGTAAGTGGTTATTAAGGTTAAAATATTTTAGAAGCTTTTAAATTCCAGCCATTTTGGTATGATGTTTGCACAGTGCTTAATGAGACTGTACATCTCCCTTAAATTGTAGCTACTTGAGTAAATGCAAATAACAATAACTGTCAGGCAACAGTGACGACAATGCGGGGGGGGGGTCGTTCTGGGCTGGGGGGATTAGCATTCCATAGAAACAAGAGAGGTTGGTAGCTGAGGACTGTAATTGGAAGTGAGTGGCCAAGTGCATTAGTGAGTTCTGCGCAAACTCCAGCCATGGCAGGAAGTTAGCCCAAACCTTCTGGTTATAATTTTTTTTTTTTTGTGAGTTCACTGCAGTTGACCATTGGCTTTCAGGTGATTGGCTTGTGGCTGTCGGCCACTCCTAGCTTTTCCATGAAGCTCTTCCAGACATGGCGTGTGAATTGTGCTCCCTGGTCACTGTGGGTAGCTTAGACAGTGGTAGAGAGTGCTATCTAGCCAATGCCTCCATTACTCGAAGGTTAGTTTTATGGCGAGTAATCCTCTTTTTTCCACATCATAATTTTCATTTTGCTGGTGTGATTTATGATTTGTGTTTCTGTCCAGGATATATGGGATTTTTTTATAGGGGAGTTTTTGCATTCAGGCAAAGACAAGGCCACCAGGGTATTTGAATATGACTGTCACCAGAAGGAAGATGGTCTCATGATTGAGGTTGCTGACTTAAAGCTGAAAAGTTTTGGTGCAATGTGTTATCAATCCTCCTCTTTGGGGTCCCCATGAATGTGAAGTGGGTTCAAGAGTGGTTGAAGGCAGAGCTTGAGATGTTCTACAATAGTTTGGTCAATGACATTTCCAGCTGCACCAGAGTCAGTCAAAGCTGTAAGTGTAGAAACCTCTTCTGAAAGGCTTACGTGAACAGAAATCAAGATTGGTTGAGTAGAGAAAATATTTAGAGGGACTTACCATAGGAATACATGGCTTGGTGGTTGCACTCTCTCATTGTCATTGCTAGACATAGGACTGGGTGCACTGGGCACTTGGAAACTTGCTGCTGGTCACTGGCACAATAGAATCATAGTCCTGATGTTTTTTGTCATTCATATACAAGGGCTGTGAGTTTGGCTTGGCCAATCTACATATTTTCAACAGAGTGTGTGATAATTCTGTCATCAGGTAAGGCTCTCAGTTATTTTTTGGTCATTACCAAGCAAGTGGCTGAGACAGATGGAGAGATCAGTGAGGGTGTCCAGGGATTTTGTTCATTGTGACTGTGACTGTGAGAATTGCTGGGTTTAAGCCTTGATGTCTTGAATGGGGTTACAATTTGGCCACTGCATGTGGCTGCAGTTCTGAACTCCAATGTGTACCCAGCAGCACTACAATTGCTGATAGAAAGTTGTGTTCTGATCTCTTTAACTTCAAGTGCATGATCAAACATGTGGCCAAATAATTCAATAAACTGGTCATAGAATGAAATGTGCTCTCCACATTGGGACCACATAAATCAGAGTTTCCCTGGTCAGTGCTTTGTCCACGTTACATTGTTCAGATACACCTCCTTGCCTGGAGATGTATAGAGACCACAGAAGCAGAAATCCTTTACACTGAGCTTGGTTACCAGCATACTTTTCAATACAAGTGATAAGATGAGGAGACAGGGAAGTGTAGCCACCATAGTTGTCACTGGTGGTGTTGGCATGGTGGATAGTTGTTCTGTTTTGGCATTGAGCATGGCCCCGAGCCCTTATCTCCCGGTTCCAGTTGAACGTTCCTACTTCTTCCATGTTTCAAGCAAAAGTATACTGTCAGGTGGCAGAGACTGTAACAATTGCAGTAAATGCTTTTTCATTTGCATTTATGGCATTTAGCAGACACTCTTATCCAGAGTGACTTGAAAGAGTGCTTAGTCATTAATTTGGAATATTCAAAGCTAGGACTGGTAGTTCTGAATTCAAGCTACTTTGAGCTATGATACTGCAAGAATTTAGCCGTATACTCTCTAATAAAAGAGAGTAAAACAAGTACAAAACTCAAGGTATTCCTAAACTACATAAAACCAGTGAAGAACAAGACATAGCCAATACAATAACTGCTGTAAGTGCGGGAACAGTTTTGAGTTAGTGCTCATTCAAGTGCTCTCGAAAGAGGTGGGTCTTTAGTTTTCATTTTAAGACAGCAAGCAACTCCACTCTTTGGACACCTAGGGGGAGTTCATTCCACCACCTTGGTGCCAGAATAGAGAAAAGTCTGTATGCTTGCCTTCCATGTGTCCTAGATGATTTTGGGACAAGTCAAGCCATACCTGAGGCCCAAAGGGCTCTGGGTGCACATTGGGTTTGACCATTGCCATCAGGTAGGGAGGGGCTGGACCATTTTTGGCTTTGTGGGAGAGCATCATGGTTTTATATCTGATTCGAGCTGCTACAGGAAGCCAGTGAAGGGTCCACAGCAACAGAGTGACATGGCTGAACTTGGGAAGGTTCAACACACGTCGGGCTGCAGCATTCTGTATCAGTTGCAAGGGCCTGATGGCACGCATGGGAAGGCTAGCCAGGAGGGAGTTGCAGTAGTCTAGTCTTGAGATGACAAGAGACTGAACAAGTTCATGGGTGGCCTCCCTTGAGAGAAATGGCAATGAACAAAGTGGGTATCAGAGATCAAGACAAAATAACAATCAAGGTAAACAATCCAGAATAAAACCCATAACTACCATAGAGTGTAAATGCTTAGTTAAACAGTTGTAAAAACAGATCTGAGCAGAAACTCTTTCTTTCTGTGTGTGTATGTGTGTTCATGTCTAGTGTGCTGGTGGTGATGTGCTGAGTCCAAGCGTGTGTGATCAGGAATCTGGTGACTGTATGAGGTGTTTAGCTGTTGAAGTCCAAGGAGTATATGTTTGTAGTTCATGGTGCATTCTGGGATATGGAGTTTGATATCAATTCCAGCATAAACATGACACACATCTCTTGGCCATGAAAGAGATAAGGGGAACATTTCTATATTATTATTATTATATTATTATTATTATTATTATTATTATTATTATTATTATTATTATTATTATTATTATTATTTATTTATTTATTTATTTATTTATATTTATTTTTTATTTTATTTTATTTTCAGAGATACAGTACCTGCTTTACAGTCAACATTCTTGCCAGTCATGCTGATTACTCATCTTCTTGTGTTGTGTGGCAGGATTTGTGTAATGGGTTATCTTTGTACCTAGGTTATTGACCATTGTCCAAAGCTTTTGATTTGTAAATCACATCCATTCAATTATGATCATACAGATAACTGACATACAACTGGTGTACCTGTGCTCCATCCCAGCATTTGACCCTATTTATCTGCTTGACTAGTCAGGTCTGTAGGTCCAAATGAAATAGGTGCCAATGCATTATGCTTTTCATTTTCAAATTTTGAGTTCTGAAAGCATGGCAAGAATGGTATGCTTTCACAGGCCACTGCTCAGTAGCAATCTGTACATTTCTTCCACATTGGCTCTAAAGAATTAAGTTAAGCAGAGCATCTTGTGAAGGCTTTATGGTTTTCACATGCATATCAAGATGCATTTTGTTGATAAGGGACAGATTAACCAAAACCTTGATTTTTGCTACAAAGGATAAATTATGATTGGCAAATATATATATATATATATTTTTAACGCCGTTCAAGCATAACCTTATGACCACCCCCTTTTCTCTACAATTATTGTCCATTTTCTCAGTTCCATTTACCATAAAGCTGCACTTTGTCGTTCTGCAATTACAGACTATACATTGTAAGTCCCCTTTACTCTATTGTCCTGAGGTCAGGATACCCCCAGGTCCAGGACAGATCATTGGTGGATCATTCTCAGCACTGCAGTGACACTGATGTGGTGATGGTGTGTTACTGGTTACTGGTGTGAGTGGATCAGACACAACATTGCTACTGTAGTTTTTAAACACCTCAGTGTCATTGCTGGACTGAAAATAGTGACCAACCAAAGATGTCCAGTCGCCAGCATCCTGTAGGCAGCATCCTGTGGGCACTGATGAAGGACTAGAGGATGAATAATGCAATCTGTGCAAAAAAGATGAGCTGCTGTCTCTGACTTTACATCTACAGGGTGGAGCAATATGGTGGATGTGTCTCATAGAGCGCACAGTAAGTGAACACAG
>JAOVVH010000002.1:12278265-12289556 GCA_028566435.1 Scorpiodoras heckelii
TAGATAGATAGATAGATAGATAGATAGATAGATAGATAGAGAGAGAGAGAGAGAGAGAGAGAGAGAGAGAGAGAGAGTTCCCAGAGGTGCTGAGCACTTGTTGGCTGCTTTGCCTGCACTCTGCGGTTTGGATGATTTTAATATTAATCTACAATGAAGAAAAATTTTAAATAATGAAAAACCACTGAATTATAGGTGTGTCCAAACTTTTGACTGGTACTGTACATATATACCACCTTCTTTAGATTCTCTTATAAAGTTAAAAAAAACATGGCCAATTTCATCCACTTGTACGCAGGGGCAAATACGAAACAAGTGTGCCTTGCACATTTGCACATGCATTTTCAATTCTATTTTGCTTTGTTTCTCTTGTTTGTGTCTGATGCTCAAAAACATTTTGACATTTGTACACAATATGGCTGCCACATTCCAATCTATCAATAGGAGGTAGAGTTTGGGAAGACGTTTGCAATAGGGGGCATGCCTAACAAAAGAAGACACACAACAAAATTGTGCCTGATGGACTTGGCACACAGATTGACCTGTCAGGCAAAATCTTCTTGTCCATCAAAACTACTAATCGACAAATTTCTACTTTTTGTAAATGAGTACTTCTGCATGCATGACTGTGCACACATACATGTGTTCGTCAGATCCCAACAACTTCATCCAAATGTTCCAGTAATTGCTTGGACCCCTGAAAATAATATGTTTTTACTGGTAACTTGCATCTACTGTGAATTCATGCCTGCTTTTCAATGTTTGCATCCAGTAATCACCATAAAATCTTCTGCAAATATTTATTAAGCTGCTATTTTTAAAGAAAACAAATCACTGTCTGAGTGTCTGGATACAGGCTGATCTTAATGAGAGGATGTAATAATGCTTTACATAGTGTATACATAACTGTAATGATCCCACACAAAGTCGGAGTTAAGTGCAGTAATGTTTATTTTAGCATGCAGGCAGAGACAAAAACAACAACAAAACAAGAGGGACACAAGCACAGAGTGTGGGGCAAAAACACAGGGACAAAAATTCAAAATGTAGTCAGAAAAACAGTACAAATGAAAAGAAAAAGTCCAGACAAAGACGAGGGGAGAGCTTGGAGAACTTCCACGCTCTGGCTTGGAAACTGAAAGCAAACAGAGAAAAACAGACTGAGAACAAACGAGGGACAAAACCAAACGAGAAGCAAAGCAATGCTAAGGCAAAGACTGAGAACAAAATACTTAGCTTTAGTTCACTAAAGGGGCAGCTGCAAACGCTCTTGAAAGTCATGTTGAAGTTGATCTGCACTGGGAAGAGCTTAGACTGATCTTTTATTACTATCAGCGTGGATCCAAGGCTGATGAACGTAATGGACGCCAGGTGTAGCTAGTTATGTCTTGTGGTTGGGACGTGTAGTTCCTGGCTGTAGTCCTGTGAAGGGTGCTTTTCACGAAGGACGTAACAGAGCCCCCCTCTGAGGGGCTAACTCCGGGAGCCCTAACTGTCTTTCGATGACGTCCGGGTTTGTGTGGCGCTGGCTTGTGGGGGTACCTGGCATGGAAATCCTGGTTCATGAGAGAGTCCAAGACGTCCTTGGCTTTGACCCAGGAATTTTCCTCTGGCCCGTATCCTTCCCAGGCTACTAGATACTGGAGTCCTTCTTGACTCTTTCTAGACTTAAAAATGTCTTTAATTGTGTATATGTTGTTCTCTGACCTTAGCAGAATCTGGGGATGAGCCTCCGGTTCCCCTTCTTGATCCAAGGGTCCTGACCTGATGGGTTTGAACTGGCTTGATGGGTGGACCTTACTGTGGCGTGGTAGTCGTAAGTCGTAACTCTGTAAGACACTTCATGTATGCGTTTGATTATTGGAAATGGACCGACATTCCTGGGACTTAACTTTTTCGTGGCCATGGGGTTACCAAAGGCTTTCAAAGACACCCAGTCTCCTGGCTGGTACAGTGGGGTGACTCCCCTCTTTTGATCAGCTGCTCGTTTCATCTGGGCTATGGCTCAGGTGAGCTGCTGATGGGTCAAGGCCCAAACGCGTTTGCTTCCCTGGAACCAGGTGCATCTGAGGGTGTGGCATTCCACGGGTATAATGGTGGCTGGTGACCTAAGGTTACCTCAAATTGGGTGAGTCCTGTGGCAGTGTGGTGCAATGAATTCTGGGCATACTCCACCCATGGTAGGTACCGGGCCCAGTCCTGTGGTTGGTGCTGACAAAGCAAACGAAGGAATATAATAAGTTCCTGATTTACCCACTCAGCTTGGCCATTGGCTTGGTGGTGGAAGCCTGAAATAAGGCTCACTGTCATGCCCAGCTTCTCCATAAACACGTTCCAGACCCTTGACATAAACCGGACCGATCCCTCACGATGTCCTAAGGCAGATCGAAGTACCTAAAGACTTGGTGAAAGAGCGTTTCTGCTGTCTCCATGGCTGTGGGCAGACCTTGCATGGACACAATCATACACCTTTAGAGAAACGATCAACAATTACCAAGATAACAGTCTGACCTTGAGATGGGGGCAGGTCCGTGAGAAAGTCTATGGTGAGATGGGACCAGGGTCTTTCCAAGATGGGCAAGGGCTGCAGCATTCCTGCTGTCAGAGTGCGTGGGACCTTGGCTTGGGCACAAACAGAACATGACATGACAAATTCTTGAATTTCCTGGTTCATTCGTGGCCACCAGTACTTGGCTTGGAGAAGTTCAAGAGTGCGCCGAGTCCCTGGTTGGCCAACTCCTATCGTGACATGAGCCCATGTAATGAGGGTGCTCCGGGAAGCTGTGGGAACAAATAGTTTACCTAGAGGGACTGGAATATGACGACGAGTGGGCTGTTGCTCGTGGATTTTATGGTCTAGGTCCCAGTCAATGGTGTGCATGAAGCGAGACTCAGGGAGGATGGGCTCGGGCTCTCTGGATTCTATTTCGGGCTCATCATGGCAAGACAGCGCATCGGCCTTGCCATTCTTAGAGCTGGGTCTGTAAGACACAACAAAGTTAAAATGAGAGAAAAAGAGAGACAAATGAGCTTGGCGTGGGTTTAGCCTCTTGGCTGCCTTGAGATATTCAAGATTCTTGTAGTCTGTGAACACAGTGATGGGGTGTTTAGCTCCAATCCAGCTAATGTCTCCATTCTTCCAACGCCAACTTGATTGCCAGGAGCTCTCAGTCTCCCACATTGTAGTTGCATTCGGCTGGTGAGAGCTTCCTGGAGAAAAAGGCAACAGGGTGGAGCTTGGCGGGGTTACCTTGGTGTCGAGACAGGACCGCCCCCACTCCTTGGTTAGAGGCCTGCACCTCGACTATGAATGGGAGCTTCAGATCAGGCTGTTTGTGGACCGGGGCTGATGTGAATGCCTGTTTGAGGTCTATGGAAGGTGTGGTCCGCACTAGGGTCCCATTTGAGCTTCTTGGTACAGGATGACTGGATGTGCTGAGGAGTCCAAAAGCATGAGCGATATCTCCTCTTCATGGAGTAGGCCCATTCTGAGCCTTAAGGGGATAGTTTGGTGAGTTACAGTTCCTGTTCCTATGGGAGATTTGATCCTGAAGGGAGTGCTTAGTTTCTTGATGGGGATGTTGTGGGCCTCAGTGACGGCCTGGGGTATGCCCTGGTGGCAGCCCCTGAGTCGAGAAGAGCACAAACAAAAAACAGATAGCCCTGAAAGGAAATCTGAACAGGAAGAGTGAACTGGCTAGGTACTACAGGAACTTCGTTACTCACCGCATGCACCGGGGTGTGGGGTTTAGGCACACCACCGGCACGGTGCATAGTTTCAGGCCTTGTAGGACATTGTTGCGTGGCCTTCCTCCCCGCAGTAGAAGCACAAACAGTGGGCGGCTTGTCTCCTCTTCTCTTGTGTAGACAGCCGGACTGGGCCCAGAACCATCGGCTCGGGCTCCTCCATCTGGGCAGCAGGGAAGGCACTGGGTGGCCTAGCATGTAGCAAATTATCCAAGGTGATGGCGGTGGCAATGAGGGTGTTGAGGGACATCATGTCGCGGCAGGCCGGCTCACTCTGGACATCCGGGTTAAATCCATGCCCAAACATGTCCCGTAAGGCTGGCTCGTTCCAGTCACTTTCAGCAGCAATTGTGCGGAACTCCAAAGCATACTCAGTGACTCTGCGGCTTCCCTGGAAGACAGTGAGGAGATGCTCACTGGCACACCAGTTGTCAGTGGAATGGTTAAACACTTGCCGGAAAGATGTGATGAAAGTATGCATGTTTGCTCACCTGCATGATGCCAGGTCGCCGTCTCCAACTGGAGCGCTTTACTGCTGAGTAAACTGATCAATATGGCCACCTTCTATTGATCAGTCACACCCTCGTTCAGTGTGAAATCTAAATCACACTGGAGGAGAAATCCCTCCCACCCTTCCGGATCGCCGCCATAACGTTCTGGCAAGGCACCAGGAGAGCGGGACTTATGTGTGGATGAAGTCTCACCATGCTGCCTGGAAGCCTCCCAGTGGTGAAGGGTGGCACGGACCTCCTCCAGCTGATGCGTTGAATGCAGTAAGGCTTGCTGCAAGACAGCGCTGTCTGCTGACTCCATTGCATTGGCAGATCAACCTGTAATGATCCCAGACAAAGTCGGAGTCAAGTGCAGTAATGTTTATTTTAGCACGCAGGCGGAGACAAAAGCAACAACAAAACAACGGGAACACAAGCACAGAGCATGGGGCAAAAACACAGGGACAAAAAGGCAAAACCAAAGGAAATAAGTCCAGATGAAGACGAGGGGAGAGGCACGGAGAACTTCCATGCTCTGGCTTGGAAACTGAAAGCAAAAAGAGAAAAACAAATTGAGAACAAATGAGGAAAAAAAACACACGAGAAGCAAAGCAACACTATGGCAAAGACTGAGAACAAAATACTTAGCTTTAGTTCGCTAAAGGGGCAGATGCAAATGCTCTTGAAAGTCACGTTGAAGTTAATCCGTGCTGGGAAGAGTTTAGACGGATCCGAGGCTGATGAACATAATGGATGCCAGGTGTAGCTAGTTAGGTCTTGTGCTTGGGACGTGTAGTTCCTGGCTGTAGTCCTGTGAAGGGCGCTTTTGCCGCCCTCTCGTGGCAACGGACGTAACAATAACCATCATATTAATATTTTATCTGTATAACCTAGAGCTTGAGCACATCATTGTTTATTTTTGATTCTTTTAACAGAGTGTGAAAATTCTACTTGAGTATAATTTGTGTAAAAAATAAGAGACATGGTGGGATAGTGCTACTCTATAATAGTAAAACAATTCATTATTAATGACTATTAATGAATTATAGCATAGTTTCTAAACTTTCCAGTTTTGACCTTACATGGGGTCACCTGAGAAATGGATTGGATAACAAATTACCAATTGTTATTTATGTTGTTGTTCTATGCCTGTACTTTACTGTGCAAATCTTAGGCACCCTATTGTTTTTAGGTGCAACTTTTGTTATTGATGGGTTGTTGTTTTTTTTGCATTACTGAGTCAGTAAAAAATATTTTAGATTGCCAAACAAAATATAATATTGTTATTATATTTTCCAACAAAAAATTTAACATTAAATGAAACATAATGAAGGCTGCTGAGTTTGCATGTGTGACAAAGACTTCAGAAGAGCTGTTTCAGATTCCTCAAGATGCTCAGTAAAACTTACTAGTTAATTAATGTACAGTACGATGCAGAAGTCTTAGGTACAAGCAAAGACTTGCTGTGAAGCAATGATCCCTTTGAAAATAATGAAGATGTTTCTACATAAAAGAAAATGCTACAAAGTGCAGTTAACAGTACTAAACAAAAGGGGGGCCATTTTTTGTGTTTCCTTTTTTCTTAAACAGTTTTCCCAGGAACAACGTGTGCAGTTTTATAAGGAAAATAGTGTTTAAGTTTTACTGAGCATCTCGGAGAATCTGCCAAAGTTCTTCTGGAGACTTTTATTGTCACACTTACTTTTTTTATTGCATGCAAAACCCAGCAGCCTTCATTATGTTTTTAGTCTGAAAAGTGGTCTGTTATGTAATGTGTTGCTTTTGTTACGGACATACAAACATTTTTGTGTAACATTTAATTTTTTGTTGGAAAAGTGACCTTTGGAAATATTAAATATTTTTGTACTGACTCAGTAATGCAGAATTCAGAAAATATATTCAGTACTGTATATATTTATTTATGGAATCTTTCCTTCATAATTTACCTTCATTCAATTTAGAGCTCCTCATAAAACTATTTCACACAAGACCACAGCACCTTCACCTTCAACATGCTTTGATGTTTATCAAAATGGCCTTTACAGTGCCACACAAAATGAAGGCTTATTTATATTTTATATAGCTGCTCTGTGACTTATTTTTCTGTGGCACTTTTGTGGTTTCTAGCTTGATATACTACATATTACAATATTCATATTATATTTTGCAGTGGGGTCAAAAGATTTGCTACTTACCACCCACCCATCAGATCTTCCCTATCATACACAACCTACCAACCTGGGAAGGTCTTCACTTTGTTAGCATGTGCATCCTTTGAGATATGTAAACCTGGTCAAATGAATCTTTTCAAGCTGCTGCTCATACTGCAGCATGAGACATGATAGCACACTCAGCATGAAGTACTATCTGTTCTCTTCCACACATGAGCTTATAGATGCCCCTGATTGGCTAACATTGCTGTGATTGACAGAGGCTAGTGAGTATGGACAATTTTACTCTCCAGACTGATGGCCATGGATGGCTGTGGCCTCACTGAGGTGAATGAACTCACAATTTCCCAAACGCAGGGTAAGAACTTTTCCATTGAAAATGTGGATATACATGTTCCCTTCAGTCATTTCACATTTTGTAGTGTCTGTAGTAGCTTTGCAGAAGTCAGAATCTATTTCTTTGTTTCATAGTTATGCAAAATTGGTTACTCTGAGACAGTGAAATCAGACATTAAATCATCTTGGTTTTTACGTCCACCCTGTGACAATGGGGTTGGAGTAATAGGGTGTGATGACTTCATCCCTGCTGATTCACTCTATGTTGTGATGTGACTATTGTAGGTAAGTGGCAAATACGTGACATTCATCTGTTTATCTGCCAGGGTTTTTACTGTATTTTGGAGCTGCAGAGGACCACATGAGTCTTGTAGCTGTGTAAGCAGACAGAGGGAAAAGATGGAGGAGGGGTGCATTCTTCATGACACATACAGCAAAAGAGAGGAGATAACGTTGTTGTTTTTTTCTCTAATTAAAATGTTTACTTCTCAGAAGGATGTAGCTTTATCACAGAGAAGACAAATGCAGCTGTTAACAATGATGGTGCAAGTGTTTACATCCAAATAATCTCAAAGCTGTATAATAAATGATGTTTTCTCCTATCTGAATGTCTGCAAAAAATATAGAAGAAAGTAGGAACAAAGGACAAGGACATCTAATTAAGATGTATTACAGAACACTTCCTGTATGTATCTTGTTATAGGTGTTTGTTACCTACACAAGGAATTTCAGAGGGTCTCTCTTTGTTAACTGATACTTCAGTGCCAGCAAGAAAAAATTGGGTAAAAAGCTCTAAAGCCCTGTCCACATGCTAGAACTTCCAATGATTTTCTTAAGTCATTTAGATCAGTTGTAAGTATCACAGATTCTAGATATATCTGTATATACTAAAGCAGATAAATACATTTATAAAGCTCATTTGACCTCAGTGGAATTAACTGATCATCTCTATAACACTGTAGAGAATGTCTGCAATGTCTGCAATGAAATGTTATGTTTGGACCAGTATGGTACTTTATGTGTTGTACAGTTGAATACTGTAACTCACTTGATATTTTCAGACACATTACAGAAAATGCATTTACAGTAATACTTCATAGTATTTGAAAAATATAAAACATATTAAACCTAACTGAATAGCAAACGTAAGTCTGCTAGAACTATATTTGTAGTTATGTTGACCTGGGTCATTTTTCAAAATGTAATTTCTTCCAATAAATGTTCATTTTAATTTTATTAATTTGATGGCTTTAGTTGACCTAGACAGGCAGCTAAGGTTTGCTAGCTAGCCTGATATAATAAATATATTTTGTTCTTGTTGTTCATTATAGCAAGTTCATATTGTGTAACTTGATATCTTGTCTTTTTTTTATGTGGACTGAGATTTTTATAATGGGGGGGGTGTTAAGATGTTTGTCATCACTTGTTAGGATTTTGACACTTTCAAATATATTTAACATTTACTCTGATGTACCAGAAAAACTGGTACTGGAGTCTATACGAAATACATAGCAATGTCCCCTATGCATGTCACTGGTTGTGCATAAAGTGATAAACATCTATGGAAGCTTCTAGAGCTGTTTACACCATGAGAATGGCAAGTTATCAATTTTGCAATTTTCAACGGTGTTTAATAGTTGGAGCTTGTGAGATGGATTATAGCATTTTGGAGGTAGAACCAAAGTTTGGATTTTCACATATGAGCATTTCAAGGGTGTACTGTGACTACAAGAATTCCAGCAAAACCTCGAACAACAGCAGTGTAGCCATAAAAAGACTGAATGTGAACGTGACCAGCGTTGGCTGGAAAGAATTTTTTCACACGATAGGTGTACAACAGTGCCTTAAGTAACATCAGAAGTTAATGCTGGGGTCTTAATAAACATCAGCGTGAGGACTGGTATACCAGGTTTTCTGGTATGTCAGGGTACATTTGGCAAAGAAAGTTGAAATAACAGTACAAGTGTAGAATAATATTTTTTACAGACAAATACCAATATGTAATCCTGCTAAAATTTGAAGATGTTTCCACTCTGTTTAAAAATACAGTACAATGTGCCAACAGTAAACAACCATTACTGTATGAATACTGTATGTATTAATTATAATAACTAAATGGCAGAGAAGTTAAGTACCTGCTAGTAATTTACTGTAAATTGTTTTTGCTTCATTCTGAGCTGCCTGTCCCATTATTTCTTCAGTCACTTTCACTGCATTAACCACACAAAATGTATAATGTTTTCTAAACTTCCATAAACACACCATTCTCACTAATTTATCTTGATTGGGCAATTGTATTTCCTGATTCCACCACTTCATTTATAAGCTCTACTCAGCACCAGAATTCCTTTGCTTTTAGTATGTTAAAACCTTCGTGCACTATGGCATGAGTATAATTGTCATCTCCCATCCACTCCTCACTCAAGACAAATGAGGCTTCAGAGACTGGGTCTTGGAAAGCCCCTGGCAAAATTTGCCTTAATCTATACTGGGAATAAAATCTAAATTAAATAAAATTCTGTTAGAACACCACAAGCTCTTCAATATGAAATGAAGGACATGGGAAAAATACATTTTTGATTTGACAGAATAAATAAGCTGTTTATACTGTATGTAGCTCAGTAACGGCAACTGTTGCATAGGGAACTTTTCAGTAAAGGAGTGGTAATGATCATTTTACATCTTTACTAAAACATCCCAAACAACAGCTGTCATTACTGAACTGTGGTGAAACTTCAGTCTGATGCTAGTTGTGAAATTCATAGTTTAAGCATCAAAGAAAGTCTGTTTGCATTTCTTCTCTTTACAAATGTTGTTATGCCATCATAAAGCCATAAGTCATGGCCAGTATACATTCATACATTTATCCTTTACCCTTTCCCAGAAAGCTCTAATATATCATTCCTGACCAATATGAAATTCCATTAAAGGTCTTGTCTTTTCAAAAGTCATGTAATGATTGGTAAAGTGAAGGTATTTTTTTCCTCCTCAAAAGTTAAGTTGCAGGAGAAAACCATGCAAAAATCCAGCAAAAGCAATCTGTGACTGGAGATCAAAAAGTCTGAGGTCTTAGGATGCATAGCAGACAAGGAGAGAAAATAGCATTTATTCAAAATCTACAAATGTTAAAAACTACAGAGAACATTCAGTACTGTTCAGTAGAACCTGCAGTGAACCATTACAAATCAGAGCCATCATGTCCAACTCTGGAGGATACACTGACTTTGCAGGCTAATCCTCTGCATTAGTATCACATTTGTGACACTAATACAGATGCTTTATAATCCCAAGTTCACATGAATAGCTTAAACCCCTATATTTTGCATTGACAAACAAAAGCACTGATTTGTCTTTCTGGTGTATCATTTATTGAAACATGTAAAAGAAAATGCTTAATTTATAACTATATTTAAATGTGTTAGAGAGGGAAGTAGTTTTTTCTTCAAATCATTTCAGCCTAGGAGATAAAACTCCTTTGTCCCAGCCTTTGGGAAATGCTAAATGTTCAACACAGTAAAACGTGAGCTTTGTAATGATATCTCTGTTTGGTATTGTATGCCTGCTTTACAGCCTAATCCTCTAAGCCTTTTCATGGTGTAGTCACTCAGCAAGCACAATGCAGAGAGCAGTGAAATGACAAAATTAAAGTATATGTTGCATCACAATGAAGACCCGTGGGAGAATCTATACACTGAAGCGAAAATAAGAATTCAGACACTTAAATTTTTTGTTTTTTTACTATACTTCCAGTGCATATATCCACTTCAGATTTACACACTTAATGCAATTTGACTCCTTTGGTTAGATTAATAGATAGATAGATAGATATTTATTCACACGGTCCAGTGTAAGCAAGTTCATTAAACAGCCCATATCATGACTGACATTTTTGACAGATAGATGTGAAGATAACAGCAGAACCACCCAACAGGTTAACAGTCACATCAGTACACAATAAAATAAGCAACAAGCAAACATAGTAAACTTTCAAAATAGTCTGACAAAATATATGAATGAGCAATGGTGGCTATCGCTAAAATTTTTGCTAAAAATCATGAGGTCACAGGATGTTTTCAAACAGAAATAAACCAAATATAAATAAAATATTTTTAATAAATGCAAAATGACCACCAGGTACTTAGTACGCCTAATTAATTATTATATCATAATTATTGTGCAATATATAATAAATATATTTAATATGTTTAAGCTGCCTTTCTTCTCTGGATAACCTGAAGGGGGGGAAGCGGTGCCCCAGTGCCAGACTAGCTTCCACTATGAATAAGCAACAGGTGAATATGAAGAGTAAATACAGTAACCAGGTAGAATTCAAGGGGGAAAAAAATCCTCTAAAGAATCCTCAAAATAAATATTTAAATGTTTTAAAGTATATTTATGTGTGTTGTTTGTTTATTATTTGTATTTATACACTGCTCAAAAAAATAAAGGGAACACTCAAATAACACATACTAGATCTGAATGAATGAAATATTCTCATTGAATACTTTGTTCTGTACAAAGTTGAATGTGCTGACAACAAAATCAC
>JAOVVH010000002.1:12320806-12332918 GCA_028566435.1 Scorpiodoras heckelii
CCCAGGGTCACGGGAGAGCCGGTGGCATAGGGCACAAGGCAGGATCAACCCTAGACAGGGTGCCAATCCATCGTAGGGCACACACACTCATACACTACGGGCACCTTAGAGACACCAATTAACCTAATATGCATGCCTTTGGACTGTAGGAGGGAACCGGAGTACCCGGAGTAAACCCACGCAGACATGCAGACTCCACACAGAAAGGACCCAGACCACTCCACCTGGGGATTGAACCCAGGACCTTCTTACTGTGAGGTGACAGTGCTACCCACTGTGCTACTGTGCCGCCCAAATCAGATATTAGCATTAGCTAAACAATTAGTGATAAACAACCAAGGAAACACTTTTATTATTACTATTATTTTTAAAGGAAAAGTCTCATTGCCCATTCTGCATTGAACTGACCCAGGTTGTAAATGCAGTCAAGCACAACGTTTTTAGTACACACATACAGGATTTTGCCACATGTAGCTGGGATGTTGCCATCAAAAATAAACTTTATCCACTAAGCTATCTTATCCTCTGAGTCTGGAGGTCAATGTGTTTTGGTCTGTGCTTCAACATAGTGCTAGGTCCAGCACTTAAAGCCAGATCATACTCTACGTATTTATGTACAAGAACAACACATTAACAGGAATTTATGTCATTTCAGTATAAATACTGCAAAAAAACCACTCCAATTTTACAATCACACCTAATAAGGATTAAGTGCTAATGCAAAAAGTGCTATCTGGTTCTGTTTGCACCATAAGCAGATCTGTATTTTGAATAAAACTGCAAGTTAGATGGTTCAGTAGAGTTCTGTGATCACGTCCATTTCCATTTGCATAGGAGAGAAATAAATGCATGTATGGCACTTGTAGACCTGACAGAAATCTGATAATAAATGCAAGCACTTAAATTTGTCACAGCAATAGTGGAAGCCATTTTTAAGCACTGTAACAGTGTGAAATACTTATTTGGGGGAAAAAATTTATAGACTATATACTCTACATTTATCCAGTTGTATGAGTGTGAGATGAAACACGTGTCTCTACCTTGATATCCAAGCTCTGCCATGCTTAAAAAATAGAAAAGCTTTGAAAAAGACTTACATGGGTTCAGGAATTAAAACTATGCTAAAAATACTGTACATTCATCAGCTGTATTGAGAAATTTACTAAAACAATGCAGTTATAATTTATGTTGTGAGATTTCAAATGCTATAAATAAGCAGTCAATTGGTAAAGAAATCACTGCCAGAATATGTATTTAATTAATATACACTATATGCACATTACAACATTTGTAAGACTTCTACGTCCAGCACTTGTGAAAAAAAATGGCACACAGTATTTCTCGAGCTGTGGATGAAGATACTCAATGTGGAGGGGAAAAAAAGTTAGAAAAGATTATTACAAACGTCTGATCTATTTATATGTTGTCTAGTATCTGTACTAACATGAAAAAAAAGCTCAGGTTAGCAGAAGAAATAAAATAAATTATAGACATCACAGTGCAAGTTGATATGCTAGTTTGGGAAGTTGATGTGGAAGAGGAAACTGAAGAATTTAAGAGATACAAATTGTTCATATGATCATGGCGCCACACTGAGATAGAGACAGTACAAAAACTTTTACTCCTGACAGTTTTATTTTGTCTGCAGCCACTCTTCCTGAAATAACATAAACTGACTATTCAGAAGTCAAGGAAGTACAGATGGTGCTTAAATCAGAGGATTAGAGTAAAATTCTGAATGGCACACCAAGTTTGGATAATTGTGCATAATACATGCAGCAAGTATCTTACATGCTCCTGCATTTAACTCACTGATGAGAATTATCTCTGCACAACTAAATGAGTTTAAATACTGCATGATTTAATGATTTCATTCAGGAAAACTACATTTCATTTGCTAATTCTTGAGGGCTTAAGAATTTTCATAGCATTATTCTTTCAGGAAGCACATTTTAGGATCTTGACCTGAGCCAGTGATGTATGCAGATGCATTTAGTAGTGTATATGATAAATTGGATGTCACTGAAAGAAATATTCTGTCACCAGCTTCATTCTGGTTGCAGTACTGTTTGATTTAGTAAGAGTAGTTCCTCTGACTGACTGAGAAAGGCCAAAATCAATGCTAGAGCTCATTCTCAAGAGGCAGGATTGCTGTAATGAGCTCATTAAAGTCATGAAATCTGGTTATGAAGCATGACCAAGATGAAATTACAGAGCATCTCTCTCTCTCTCTCTCTCTCTCTCTCTCTCTCTCTCTCTCTCTCTCTCTCTCTCTCTCACTCTGTCTTTCTGATTTCTGGTGAGTGTCTGAAACAGGCACATATTCAGATGTTGTTTCTTCAGTGACCCTGATGAAATCTTATGGATAATGTTTGCCTAGAATCTGTTATGATGGGGAACATGGGGGAGGGGGGGGCTTTTCGTGATATCTGGCGTTTTCCAGGCATCAGGCTTCAGTAATCTTTTTGAAGAATATGGCTTATTTTTCATTAACAAATTTTTCAAATCAAATTATTTACTGTGAATTCAGGAAAAAAGCATCATATCTAGATCATACACTCGGTTTTTATGTACAAGAACAGCACATTAACAGGAATTTATGTCAGTTCAGTATTTGGAATAAAACTGCAGGTCGGATGGTTCAGTAGAGTTCTGTGATCAATTTCACTGGCAATTGCATAGGAGAGAAATAAATACATGGATGGCACTTGTAGACCTAATACAAATCTGGTAATAAATTCAAGCACTTAAATTTGTCACAGCAATAGTAAGAGGAAATGTATTTCCCAGATTCAACATCTGTCATTAGTGCCACAGAATCAGTTCTGAATGCAGAGAAATTCTGATGTCATTCTGTCCAAGAACTTCACCCTGTCTTCCTTTGTCTCTCCAAATTGTTGCATTCTACAATGTTGCTTGATCTGCAATGTAAAAAAGGTATGTGTTTACAATGAAAGACTATGAACTATTCTAAACACTTCAAAATCTCCAGGGACATCATAAGCAATGCCCACATTTTGAAAAAAAAACCTCTTGGCTCTGAATGATTTCTCTATGATCTGCATGAGTTTCTAAAGCTTACCCAGAAGCAGCAGATAATGTTTTTTTTGCCTCAAGGCCAGGGTGCAAAGCCATTTTTTATACTGTAACAATGTGAAATACATATTTTGGGGGAAAAATTATTATACTGGTTTATAGACTATATACATTACATTTATCCAGTTGTATTGTTGAGTGAATGTGAGATAAAACACGTCTCAATGCAAGCTCTGCCATGCTTAAAAAAAGCTGTGAAACAGACATAGATGGGTTCAGAAATTAAAATTATTTTAAAAATACATTTATCAGCTGCATTGAGAATTTAAATAAAACACTGTAGTTATAATTTATGTAGTCAGATTAAAAATGCTATAAGTAAGTAGTCAATTTGAAAAGAAATCACTGCCAGTATATATATTTAATTAATATACTCTATACATTTACATTTATATTTATGGCATTTAGCAGACGCTCTTATCCAGAGCGACTTACAAATAATTAATATGTGCTATATGTCTGTTGCAACATTTGTAAGGCTTCTGCCAAGGTTTTGCTGTATGTAGTTAATTTTGATCATCACTGCTGGAGTTCAGACTTTTTATTTGTGTTCATCAGCCAGTATTATTAATCAGAGCTCTCAGAGACACCAATCATTATTTGTTCCGCTCAAGTAATGTTCTAAGTAGCTTTTCAGTCCAAGAACAATGTTCCAGCAAGCCTGCCACATATTGTCAAATGAAAAGAAAAAAAACAATATGTAGAATAAAGAAAGACCACAAGCAAAAGTGGTTTAAAATTAGTCCACAGTTGTAATGAAGGATTCTTGCAATTTTCATGGCAATTCAAGTGCTGACTGGTATCAAGCAGGTGCAGTGGCAAGCCAGAGGACTAGATGAGTGTTTGTTTGGCAGAGTGGGGGCAATTAGTGACTGATAAAGGAGCTTTAATGAAGGGTGTAATTACTTCACTTTTTTGAAGTATAAGAAGTGCGTGTGCTACATTCAGACTGTGAAATTAAGCATAGAAAAGATGAACGGCAGGTTCCTCTGCATTAAGGGTAGCAAGAAAGATGGATAAAAGACTCATGCTGTGTCCTCACTGCTGTGTTCTGTTATAGAAGGCCTGTATTTTTCACTTCACATGCACATTTACCTCTCCATTTCCAGCCCCTAGAGCTTGTGCAATCAGTTTGTAGACGTCAAATTACAGTCCTCTAAAAATGGAGCAGCTGTAATTCACCCTGTTGGAGCTTCAAGCTTAAGCACAAAAAGAGTTTCAAAATTCATTATGGCAGAAAGTGTTTCCTCAGTTAAGTAATGAGGAGGAAGTGTTGGCAGTATTGAGGCACAAACAGATAACAGACAGTTATCCTTGACCAAACAAACACCTGGCAAGCCTGTAGTCACAACACCACCTTGTTTCAGCTTCACCTGCTTGGGCATGGCCTCACAGTCTGCTCCCTGCCATTTCTGCTATATGCACACCCACCCACAAAATGGGATGGGATTGCGATGGTACCACCACATATAGGTAAGGATTTTCTTTTGTGCATTCCTGAGACTGTACTGTCTGTCTACCCATATATGGAATTACAGATAAATACACAAGAGCAATTCTTTGTAATGCACTTTGCAAGGAGAACAGAGCTTTTGAGTAGATTTTGACCTTACTCAAGAAAAGCAGCCACAGCCAGGGGTGGCTGAGCATCATTCATACACCTCTCTCTCAACATCTCATCCTCGTGTCTTTTTATGTTTCTTTCACATATTCATTCAAACAAGCAAAAAGGATCACATAGATGGCTGTCTTACGTGTCATTCCAATCCAAGGTCTCTTGGCTGGAAAAAGCTTTGGACTTGAAAGAGTGGGAGATCAAGCACGTCATGGTGTTATCAGCTTCCCTGAAGGAGACTGATCGCTCCGAGAGGGAAAAAGAGGGAGAAAGGCAGACTGTGGGTGGAGGACTAAAAACCTTACAGCAGTGCTTTCAAGATACAGACACTCCATCAGTGACATGCATTCCTAAAATGTGGGATATCTCCTGCTCACTGCCTTTGTCAGTTACCAATTTCACTCCTTTCCTTTACATTTCACTTAGCATGAGGACCTGCACTACAGGCCAAAAATTGGGAAGTAAGAAATTGATTTATAGCTGAAAAAAATTACAGTTAAAGTTACACTTGGTTGTTTTTAAACAAAATTAATGAATATTGAGCCAGAGGAGAAAAATTACTCAAAATACATGAAGTTCATGAGTTGCTGTGAGTGATCCAAGAAATCCCATAATAGTAATTCAGAGACCTGCACCAGAGTTTTTAGAGGACAGTTTAATTTTGGAACTGTAAGAATCAGTTAATTGTACACAATGGCTGCAGACATGCAATCCAGACCTCTTATTCTATGATAAAAAAAAAATACAGCCTGCTACCCTATGAAAATAAGAAACCCATAGCATCACACACAGTCTAGGACAATTGCGTCACTGGCGTAATTCCACCACAGCCAGAGGGATTAAAAGTGAAGAAAGGTAGCTGTAATGCTGCTGTGGTATGCAACTTATTATCTTGACAAGCCAAGTGGACAGAAAAGAAAGGCCTTTGAAGCATTTTGAGTGTAAAAGTCAGAGCTGAGGTTACTACTCTGAGTAAATCTCAATGCATAACATTTAATCAGGTTACATGTGAAGTCAGGGAGAGATTTTCAAATGACCCTGCTGAATAAACATGTATAAATTGGAGATAGGGAGGGGAGAGAGAATGAGGAAAAAGAGAGGTGGAGAATAATTTAAAGAGTTATTTCCTTGGCACCATTGATTTAACTGTCCAGAAAAGATTGACGTGACTAGGGCATTTCAACCAACATACAAGAACTAGCCTTAGATCACTTTAATAAATGAAAAGGCCAAACCACCTCCTCTTTATCAGACCATTTACTTATGATTTATGCATGTCTTGGTCCTTGAGTAAATTTGCCACTACTCAACCTTTCTGTGAATAATTTTCCACTGTAAAGGAGTATATTTAAAGGCCAGTTCACATCATGTTGAGGCTCAATAAAGCATGGCACCTTCGCTGTGCCTGCTGCAGTACATATTATATACAATACAGATGCAGAATGTGTCAGGTATTATGACACTGACAGCTCATTGGCATGCTGTCTGGGTAGGGACTTGAGGGGATTGAAGTCTGCAGGGAGTAGGGAGAGATCAGGGGAAGATTAGATGCTTCTTGAAGTAGGTGCAGTATCTATGCATATCCCAGGTCTGTGCTCTCTGTAGTGTATTGAAAATGTAAACTGTAGATGTAAATGGTGGTGTGTGCGTGTGTGTGTCTCTTTGAGTGGAGAAAGGTTGGGGGTGTTTGCTTGGCTTGCTTTCTACTTACACACCAGCAGCAGTAGAAAAAAATATGTAAGTAAATTTTAGTGTGTAACAAAATGATTTAATTTGTATTGTGGAATCTGCCACTAGATCTAGGGAGTAGGTGGGCACTCTGGAGATTGGAGGGCGGGTGTAAGCATGGCTCCCAACATGACCTGCGGGTAGGATGGAAATTTGTGCACCTACCGTGGGGATGCGTATGTGTGTTTTCCATAGTCTTTCCCTCCTTTTTTCATGCGCAGTATGTCTAGTATCCCCTGGTTCTGTCACCTTTATGTTCCTAATAAAGTGATATGTTGATAAAGAACTAGGTTGTGGAAAATGGCTTATTCATTTCACCCTTCATCACTGATGTCAAAGTATGAATCCTTATGAAAGTTTGTATTCAGACTTTTCTTATGATTTCATTTCTATGAAAATAACCATATAAAACAATTTCCACCCACATGGTCCTCATACTGATCAGGAAATGTGATTCTATTTTATTAAAGTGGGACTAATAAGCAGTTTCTTTTGCACAATTGGTTGCTATTCTTACAAATTGTTTAATTGTTTAAATATAGTTATTACATAAAGGGAAACTGCACAGACATTGTAAATGTAGTTGTTAACTAGAGTTCAGTGTACAGAAAAGTTACTGAATTGGTAGCTGGTAAAAAAAATGAAATCTGAAAAGAGGTTTAAATGAAAATGTAAAAAAATAAATAAAAAGGATGTTGTTATGCAAATGTAACTGAGTATGTAAATCACTGTAGTTACACCCACAGACTGGCAGAAAGACTAACTAACTGACTGGCAGTGGTCAGCTTAAATGTTGTGAAAACACAAAAACATATTTAAAATGGGGAAGAGCTGTGAGCTGGGCAGAGAAATGGTCTTGAAATTACTAGTCCAACCCATGCTGCTCTAGTCCGAGACCCGTTCAAGAACAAGTAGAATTGCTTTCAGTTCCAAAACAAAATGTGGTAGTGAAAATGTGGTACAAGGGGCCATCTCTTGCAAACGGAAAATGTAGGCAGAAGGTTGAACGTTTTTATACTACAGTTACTCAGTATCCACTTCTGGAATATGCCTGCACAAAATATGGCAAATTTAACTCTGTTCTCTTTTGACCTGAGCATACACACTTAAAAAAGTACATTTAACTAACCTCACTCATTTTCTCTCAGGTTGATCATGCCATTGAACTGTCTCAATTAAAAATTACACAGTATATTGTATTTATGATGTCAGGCATCTAAGCTGTTTTGTTTTCAACTGTCATCAATACAAAACGCATTAAAGGGAATAATAGGCTGAAAGCTGTTCTATTTATAATTGGAGGCATCAGAAATACCTTCCTGAAGTTCACCATAGCCAGTGTCGTCATCTAGTGTCTTCAATCAAGCCCTGAGGTGACATAGAAGAGATGAAATAATGTGCTCCTTTAGCACGCAGTAGGAGTTTGAGTTTCAGAAAGGGAAAGAGTACAGGGATTGACATTTCAGTCAAGAACAGCAGGAATTTAACAGCTTCCTTTGCTTGGCATGCCAAGTGTTTGGCACCCAAGAAACACAATGTTTCAGTACCAAGTGCTCATATACCCCTAGTAATGTCACTCCATACACTCCACAGGGCTCACTGAGATGCCCAGTGCTAGTAAGATTATGTTTGTATCATAACAATAATTGGCTCTGACATTGATAGACACTGACCCCAGACAAATGAACTGACAACAAAGACGTGCAGCAAAAGACCCTGCAGGCAATTTGTGCTGCTCTCAGAACCACATACCATGGATTCCCTTGCTATGCATGATTGCAGAGAGGTGGGTTATGGGATTGGCCCCAGAGCTGCAGGTTAGATGGTGCTGAAGCAGATGAGGAAATATGCAAATCTATCCCACAGCGAGGAAAATTCTAGCTCAGTGTGACACTAATCTTTTAGCTCCCCATACAAACAACTTATTGCAAGCATGTGCACTGCATGCAGATGCCTTGTCCTTTGTTTATGCCTGATGATAGGGAACCATTTTGCACAATTTACTCTTGATATACTGTTGTTTTTTATTTGTTTGTTTTTTGCTTGTTTGTTTTCCATGGCATAAAAACACAAAGTGTTTGGTTGCTCAGCTGTTTTAGATAAACCTAAGCTTATATAATCAGCCAAAGTCTTAGACTGTAAAATAGCACTTTAGCTGGATTTACCATCCTCCCTTCCTTCACTCCCAGGCACCTGTAATGTTTTAAACTGAAAAGTGGGTGATTATATTTAAATCATCCTAATCTGACATGTCATAGCCTTCAACTTGGTGCAGCTATCTAGCCAATGCACACTTAGAAAGTAAGTTCTAATAAGTAATTTAGTCATTTTTAGGTGAAATTGAACAGCATTAAAAACAGTTATTCAGTGATGTAGTTGCCCCATAAGCTTTGCCTTATAATAAGGTGATCAGCATCCAAATCCTGACATTTCCTTCAAATTCTATTAGTTTGGAATATTAAGTAGCTTGAACTTCATATACAAATGTAGTAGTGTTATTCTCACAATTCTAATAATAATTAAGTTACTGAAAAAGATGTTCCCTCATTTTTTTTAGTAGATCCAATGAATAATTATTTTGAGTGTTCTTTAGACGGACTTTTTTGCATTTGTCTTGCAAGAATCTGACACCTATCCACTGCATGATATTCGGAGCTCAACCAACCCTGCAGGCAGACAACCAGTGAGATTCCCCACTGTTTCAAAGCTGTTTGATATCCCTGGCATGTGCCTCTGCCTTCACAGTACACAGAACACATACAGAAAAATCCTCTACTGCCCCTCAGACTAAAAGCCTTTTGAGCATTTGGGAGAGAGAAACTGACAGGCAGAAAGGAAAATAGAGAAAGACAAAGAAAGTGTGATGAAGACATTTATTCATTTAAAGCACACGCAAAAGATAAGTTTTCAAATTGAATATGTGCTGATTTTGTTTTTCTTTTTTTATTTAAAGTTGCATTTGCAACTTATAACATCCACAGTCAGTAGCTTTTATATGTGCATGCCTAAAGTGAGTTCATTCATTATATAAGCCGCTTATCCTATTACTGGGTCATGGGGGTTGCTTCAGCATATCCCAGCCCTCACTCGGTGGAAGTCAGGAAAACACCCTGGACAGGTAGTCCATCACACACTGTAAAAAATAATTGTCTTTTTACAGTTTTTTAACAATAAAATTTTACAGTTTTCCCCTTGTCTTTCAAAATGACAGTAAATTATGTTACAATTACAAGAATAAACTGTTTATTAAAATGTCATGTGATTTAACAAAAAAATCTGTATAAATGGAGTACATAAAATATCTGTTTTTAACAGCTTTTAGATGAGCCTTTTAAGAAAACTAACTGTAAAAATACAGTATTTTTTATTGAAACAAGTAGCCGCATTTTCTGTAATTTACACAATATGAGTTCAGTTAACCTACATTTAACAAAATAAAATGCTTTTATTTTGACAGTTTATTAATGTATTTAAATTTTTAAAATACATTTGACACATTTTTTCGCAACACTTACTAAATTAACTCTGACAGTTCATTTAAACTTGGGCTTTTGTAATATACAAGTTAAGGGTTTAGCAGCTAAGAAATGGTGCAATTGGTTAAGGCAGCAGTTTTGTGTGTAGAACAGCACTGGTTAAAATTCCACGAATGATTAGACAGAAGAGAAATGTGTGTTTTTACATTTTTGGATGCACTGGCTGCCAGAAAATTACCGTTTTTTTTTCACAGTTTTTATTTGCATCTTATGTTACAGATTATTACTGTTTTTTACATACATTTTCTGGCTCCTCTGCTGCCGTTTTTTTACGATATTTTTTTTACAGTGCAGGGTAGACACAGACAGACATATTCACATACCCACTCACACCTAGGGGCAATTTCTCCTGACTGTATGTCTTTGGACTGTGAGAGGAAACCAGAGCTCCTGGAGGAAAGCCACGCAGACATGGGGAGAACATGCAAACTCCACATAAAAACAGACAAAAGAACTACCCACTGCATCACCATGCCACCCTAAAGTGAGTTTATCCTCCATAGTCAACCTGATGAACACTTATTAACATAGTTTGCAAGTCCTGCAAACAAACAGAACCAAGAAAGAATCAAGGACGTATCTGAAACAGGATAATACATAATGCTAGCGCTTGCTGAGTTCACCTTGGCTTTTGTGCTAGGATTTCATATTTGTTTTAGTTTTTTTCTGAAGACCAACTCTGTTGCTGTTTCAGCTGTATACCATAGTTATTCTACTGCAACCAGTGAAGTATAGCCTTGTATCCTTCAATATGTGTACCCACCGATTCACACATCTCCATGCTGGATTAAGCATTTTGATCTGGTGGGTTTTGGAAATTGAGAGATTTTCATCAGTGGATTTTTCTTGGGAAGTTTCAGGGAGTTTCTTACTGTGTGTTATAAGTAGAAACACTAACACAGCAAATTCCACAATAGAAATGTATCCATCCATGTGTGTCAAACATTCTAGTCACAGATTGCATATCAGATATGCAATTTTTCAAAATTGTAACATGAAAAGTAGTCATATCTAATTATTTGTTTTAGTTCTGAGAACAGTATTCACACCAAGAAAACTGTTTAGTTCCTTGAACTAAACAGCTGTAATAGGATAACCATGTAACAATGTTATATTCAAGTATACATGTATATCCTTAAGTAAAATTTAATTTTAACTATGAGTAAATATTCTTTATCAGAACTGTGTGAGCATGTTACATCACAAGCTTATAGACAGTAACTAAGTATCTCCTGGGCAAAGTAAGCAATTTGGGCACAGTGCTAATGCTAAAAAAAAATCTGTTGAAATAACAAGGCAGAACTTCCACTTGCATGGTGTGTACATACTTTGTACAAACCCTTAGCAGCACACCACTCATAAAGCTCTAAATGAGATAAAGATGGGAAAATGAACACTGTGGTTTGTGTGCATTCTTCTCCCATCCAGCTAGTTTAAAAAGCTACTCTGATCAGCAGAGCATGATATTACAATGTACAGAAGTGTGCATATTCTGTCTGGCTTTATAAAATGTTTATTATTACTCATTTAGTTTTCTAGCTTATTAATCATTCAGGCTTGTGGGTTTTGCTTGTGGCCAGTGAAGTTCAACAAGTTCAGATAAAGTTTGTTGTATTTTTCCATTTATAATAGTGTGAGTTTTTATCAAATGGGACAAGAATCATCAAAATCTCCCTTAGCCTCACATGTAAACAGTGAGCTTGGGGTGGGTTAATCAAATAAATACACCTTGCCTACCTTTTACAACAGTTGTTAGATGAAGACTATCTAAATCATAATGCAGCTGATGATTCTCCTTCCTTTGCTACTCATTGTTACCATGAATAAATTCATACTAACTTAAGACCAGACAATTTGATAACAAACCATGTAGATGACAGTATAATCATATCAGATCAGCTATTCTATAGTTTTATTCCCTTTCAAGAGGCTGAACTATTACACTAATCTCCTCATCAAAATCATCAACTTGTGTACTAGATCTTTTACCCACAAGATTCTTCAAACAGATTGTACCAGAAATTATTGAACCTCTTCTAAAAATAATTAATTCTTCTCTAAGCATTGGCTATGTACCTAAGTACTTTAAACAAGCAGTTATCAAACCTTTGATTAAAAAACCTGACCTTGACCCGTG
>JAOVVH010000002.1:12399764-12413565 GCA_028566435.1 Scorpiodoras heckelii
GGTGAAACGGCAACACTGCCTGCTGCGCCACCATGCCCCGCGAAATTAGGTTTCTAACAATATTTTCAGGAATGACGAGAAAGGCACACGATCTTCCATTTACGCTGTCATGTATGAAAGGATTTTCTTCAAATAGTGTCATGCAAATACTACCCATTGTAATTTCCTGAAGGTTAGATAAGTGATTTTTATACTTAAAGTGCTGATGTAAAACATGCCATGTCCTAGTGTTTGGATTCGTAAACCCAGGCTGTTCCTTTCTTGGTTAGGACGGAGAGAGACGCCACAAACTGGTCATCAGAGAAGTTGAAAGAGCTCCTGGTGGGCTTGCAAGTAGAAAATGATGAAGGCTTGTGTGAAATCACAGAAGTCAGCAAGGTGGAAGGAGAGGCTTCTGTGAACAACCGCAAAGGGAAGCTCATCTTCTTCTATGAGTGGAGCTTAAACGCCAAGTGGAAAGGTGAGTACAAGATAATAATAAAACTTAATCCACCATGTAATCAGAGGTGAAGGTTGGCACATGGTGTTGCTGCATAATCACCATTATGGCTATCAGAATCAATGTACTGTTTACTTGTTGAGGTATATTTTTTATCTGTGATTTTTGAAATCAAAATATCTGAATAAGGAGCAAACAGTGTCAGGTATTTGACTCACTCTTTTTCTGTGGCTGAACCTTAACTGATTTTCCATTGGTCACATAGTCCACAGTACAGGTTCTGTAATGTGTTACATCCTATATCATGGGCACATTAAGGGAACAGGAAGCTATTTGGGATTCCCGTTGGACATGCTAAACTAATAAGAATTCTGCAAAATGATCAGTTGAATACAGAGGATGTTTGTGGAGCTAAGATGTTCAATATCAACAACAGGAAAACAAACGCATCTGAAACAGTAACGTTTATGATAAAATCATATTTTCCTTTTGTGAAAGCATGTTTTCCCCTTGTGTGGTTTATGTGATGTAAGGATTAGAATAGTGATGCTGTCAGTGGCAGTATAAAATACACGTGTGCATTAGTTTGCAAATGTGTTGAGACAACATATTTTAACAATTCAAGTTTAAATACAGATTTAAAGAAACTTAACAGCCAGTCTATAGTGTTTGTTGTTCATCAGAAATGATAACATTTTGATTTATTTAAAGCTGTGATTGTTGAGTTTTGTGCATCAGTGTTTTATAACCTGGTTAGAAACTCTACTGAAGATGATGGCTTTTTCCCACCACTGTTTTCAGGCCCCGTGCTACTGACGATCATCATAGCCCATTTTTACTCTTTTTGTTTTTTTCCTTATAGGGACATCAAAATCAGGGATCAAATACAAAGGCGAAATTGACGTTCCAAACCTTTCTGATGAAAATGATAAGGACGACCTTGACGTAAGATATTTTAGTGCCCGAAACACTTGATCTCTCTCTCATACTTTAATATTGTTCTTTTCTCTTTATGGCCCTACATCTACCTACAATTATTCCCATTTTACATTTCTAGTATGTTTTTCTAGAACTATTTTATGTACTCTAACTATAAAGAGACATATATTTATGTCTCTTATAAAACTGTTTAATAATTGTGGCTTTTCTTTCTTGTTGGGGGAACCAGATCAGTGTGTCCCTTTGTAAAGATGAGCCTGACACACCACTCTTCACTCTGATGAGAAAGGAGGGGGCAGAGAAAGTCCGCGAGGCACTGAACAGCTACATTGAGCTTCTCAGATCAGGTCAGCCATTTTCACATACCCTGAACTTAATTATTACAAGAGAACCTGCATCACATACGATTACAAGCAAGGTGTGGCATCATGATAGCAAATTGGCTTCCCTTAGTGCAGGGCAGTAGTAAGATGCAGTTGCAGAGAAGAAACACTGGAGGTCAGCAGATCATGCTAGATTTAGTGTTCAGTATTAATGACACCAGTGGCTCAGTAGCTTAAGGCTCCAGGTTGCTGATAGGAACGATGGGGTTCCAAACCCAGACATTGGGCTGCCGTTGTCTGCCCTGAACAAGACCCTTAACCATCTGCTAACCCCAGCCACTGAGAGGTTCATTGTCCCTGCAGTGTCAGTCCCAAGCCCAGTTAATGGGAGAAATGTGTCAGGAAAGGCATCTGGAATAAAATCTGTGCCAGATCAAAGTGCCGACTTGATCTGTTGTGGTGAGCCCAAGAACAGGAGCAGCAAAAAGAGGAAAAATATTAACGACACCTGAATGTCAAGAAATATGCCATTTACCAGAAATCAGTGTCTGATTGATAACAGAAAGTCTTTTTTGTTTGTTTGGTTAAAATAATATTGGAATGCTTCATTTATCAAGGTTTAGGGGTTATTCAGTATGTCTGCTGTATGTGTTGGCTACATGGTGAATTTGTCTGGCCTCTCATTTGCAGAGTTCACGCAGGGCATGATCTTACCAACAGCCAACGGTGTGACCAAACAGCCGACCCCTCAGACACAGGTCAAGATGGACAAAACCCAGGTAAGAGTGAACATATGCTGGTGGCACACATTAGTCCTCTAAATTGAGAAGGATCATATTTAATTTTATAATTTTAGTATGATATATATTTGTGAATTGAAAGACTGACTTAATCTGATTTGGGCTTTGACTTATGATGGAGTTTGTGTAATGTTCATGTTCAGATTGGCTCAGGTGGCACCTCAGCTCCTCCTCCCTGCACAGGAGTAAAGATCCCTACTTGCAAGTTCTCTCTGAAAGACACTTTTCTCACTTCACCAGAGGAGCTCTACAGAGCTTTCCTCAACCAGGAGGTCAGTATAGTCCATTTCTTAACACACAAAAATTGCTGTTTAGAGTAGTTTCTTTTTGTAATGATGTAGTGAATTCTCTCAAAAGCAGTAATGTCTGTGTGTGTCTGTAGATGGTGCAGGCGTTTACACACACGGCTGCAGTTGTCGAGCCAGATAAGGGAGGCAAGTTCCGCCTGTTCAGTGGAAATGTATATGGAGAGTTCCAAGAACTGGTGAGAATTTATTTATATTAAAAGTGCATATACTGAGCATATATGTAATTTCAAGACAAGAAGGTCACAGTGTCACTGCTGTGAATAGCTTAGGTTGAACATTGGGGTGACTGCAGTCCACAGTCGTACAGTTCAAACATGTATGCGCTTTGATATCATCTGGCTAGTTGTTCACCTTGCTAGTTGAATCTTCATCTTTTTATACGAGGGCATGTGTTACAAAGCCACAATCTCGTGAAAAACCTACAGTTTTGTGTATAGTGACTGAAAGTCTCTGTGGGCTTTCCACAGGTTCCTGAGGAGAAGATAGTCATGAAATGGAGGTACAACACGTGGCCAAGTGGTAAGAGATTAAACTTTTAAGAAGCACCATATTATGTTAAGTAGTCTGCATTAGTATGGAGTTCTGAATTAAAAAATGTTATTACATTTATTCATTCATCAGTATATCCTTTAATAAATAATTAAATGACTCTGTAAATAAAAGTGCTTTATTATTTACTTCATAAGAAATTTCATAGGAATTTATTGATGGGTCTGTTATCCAAAATTTTAATTTGCTAAAAAAAAAAAAATCCTATGGATAATTTTATCCAGATGCAGTCTGTTCATTAAGTCTTTGTGGCCATGCAGATAAAGTTGAACGATTAAGGAATTTTTACATCCTCCTTATCTTAACAGTTCTAGAAAAGGCAAGGCTTTGTCTGTCTAGCTGTACTTCGACTTTTATGATCTGCTTCCGGTTTAATGAGTGAAATCCAGATTGTTTAATTAAATATGATTTTGTTGTACTATGTTTAAGTCTGGCTGTTAATTATTTTTTTAAAAAAGCATAATTTTACTTCATTGCTTCATTTTGTTTTACTTCACTTCACTTTGTCTACTCTGGGATGTAGAGCACTATGCAACAGTGACGCTGAACTTCATAAACAAGGGCAATGAGACGGAGCTGAAAATCGAGTGTCGGGCTGTGCCTGAGAGTGAGGAGGACCGTACGCGAGAAGGCTGGCAGAGGTACTACTGCCAGGCCATCAAACAGACATTTGGCTTTGGCGCACGACTCTGCTGAGCTCCAACTTCAACCATCACCATTTTGGCAGTTTTTATTTCTTCCCTATGTACACATGAGCACCTGGAATGTGACTCTACTGAAAAACAGACTTAACATTGCACCCTGTTCTACCTTCATGGTTTTCGTTTCTGTGTTTAAACAAAATAATCCAAAAATCAGAAAAGAAAACGAATAGATACTATGATTGACGTGGAGTAAGAAAGGGGGAGAATTGAGACATTATTTTCATGCATCATCTGCATAATATGTGTAAGAAACATTTTTATCGTAGCGCAGTAAGATCTACATTTGGCACGCTTACACCCTGACCTTGTCTGGACAGGGGCAGACTTGAATAGTGCCTTCTTTGGTTTGAGCATTTAACTTATGGATCTATGGAAAAGAGTTCATCATGTAGGAAAAGCAGAATAAACTGTCAAACCACTAAATTAAATTGTTTTTTTCTGATTGGATATGACCAAGAAAATTTTTAAAAATCCTAATTTCTATAAATGTTTGTCATGATATATGATATTATAATAAATGTGATATTTGCTGAAACATTTATTCTCAGAAAAGGACCCAATGTTAAACTGGACCGTTTTGTATGTTCAGCAGACTGTATATTAGAATTTGTGTTGAATGCGCAAGTGGGCTTTTTTTCATATGGCTGCTTTTGTGTTAATTTTTTAGTAATGTATTAATTTCCCCAGCAGATTTTGTCTGGTTTATGTATCTGATGTCATTGAAATGAGCAGTTTTCCTTAAGACAACATGCAGAAGATAAGTATAGAAAAAAGATATATGAACTTGTTTTAAATAAGGAAATGCTCCAGATTTCTAGAAATCTGATTTTATTTATTTTACCTCAGCATCACATTATGGAAATGTTCAAAACTGTTCCATTCATGTTTTCTTAAAGTAAAATTACATTTTCATCATCCTCTCACTCCTTTTTATAATGCTCAGTGCTGTTTTTTATTCGTATCAGTAATTTGTTCATTAAATAAGAGCAGAAAATGGCTTTCAAAAATCACGTAACATGCACAGAATATCTTTACTGAAAACCTTAAAACATTACAGAGTGTTGTAGCTATAAAATACATCCACTTGTGTGTTTTCTTGCAAAGCCTATGTTCTTCTGGATTACATCATTGGTAAATGAAAGTTTAAGGAACAGTACTGTACTGTGATAGCACTGATATTTCATTAGCTCTTTAACATAATAGACAGTCGCAGGTTCAACAACAGTTATGAATCCAACAGAGGAAAAGAAAAAGTAGCAGCAGTGCTCAGAATAGAAAAAAATATCTCCCTCTTCTAGAATAAACACAAAGTCTTTTTCCTTATAAGGATTTAAAACTTACTAAAGTCATGAGCATCAAGATTATAATTACATCAAGATATTTGCATTAACATTTTCACAAATATATACTGACATTTTTGTTTATCAATTTCCAAGCTTTTTTCTCATATTTTAGATTTAATTCTTCCTCTGTAGCAAAAAAATTCAAATTAAAATTTTTTTCTGGGAAATATTAAAAGAAAAACTTTGTTGGGTCTTCATAAATATTGCTGCAGGTTTCACCGAGGTGAGCTCCAGAGCCAGCTAGAAGAGTAAATGGCAATGACATTTGGACATCAATAATAATAATAAAGATAATGCATCATGGAGAATACCTCTTATTTTGACAATTTTCGCTCATCTACTTCCCTCTATCTATCTATCAAATATTGAGAGGATCGATGTCCTACTGCTAGTGTTTAGCACATGCAGTAGAATGAATCAATCAATCTTAACAGTGGGACTCACTATTTCAGCAGCTGTTATCAAGGTGACTGTGTCTCCAAGCAGATGACAAGCTCAGACTCCTGATGAATGGGAGAGAAATCAAGCATAAGCAAAAGGGATATGACCTAACAGACACACACCAAACTGTGCATTAAAACTTGTGCAGAGATCTGAAGGATGTGCACCCAGGTACAGTGACAGTGTTACCATGACCAGATTGTATTAACTGTGTCTCCTGAAGCTTGGAGCATTGCATTAGAGGTTTTTTTAAAATATTTCCTACACTAGAGGAGTCTGAAGTCTCAGTGTTATGCCTCTTGGGCAGTTCTTCCTTCTCTGGTGACTTGGGTTTGAAGGACATGTTGTGCCACTTCCTTCTAGAATGAAGGTAAACATTTTATTCTCAAAATCATGTAACTACAATGCGACCGTGTATCCTTGGAATATCATCTCCAAAGCATTTGATATGTGATAAACTGCTAAAAAATAATGTGTGCATTGTGATATGACAAAACTACACTACTATGCAATGATCTTCAGATGCTAGTTGGATATATACCGGTGCCCCAAACACTTCCCCTTGGCTTTGCTTTCTTTAGCTGTTGACGACCCAGAGGCCTGTTCCGCAAGCTCCTTCAGGAAGTCAAACAGCTTCTCAGACTCAATGCACTGTTTCCTATAGGATGCAGGAAACAGTGAATATGCTGGTGTAGAGGATTAAGCATATGAACATTCAAGTACAATACTAGTAAATCTAACATGAGAATGTGTCGCGGTACAGTTAGTTTCGTATTCAGATATTCAGGGTTATCTCGTCAATAGTTTATAAATGCTAACTCAGCATTTTTTACAATCATTGAATTTTATTTTACTTTAACTTTTTTTCAAATACTTTCAAATGTGAAAATAATCATAATAATAAAAATAACAATGATGTTATTAAATAATGTAAAGCACCTTCTTTAAGAGCATAATAAAAGTTTTATTTTAGCCATTTTGTAAATGCACATTGTATTACAGATTTTACCGTTTTATTAAGTGTAATTACTATAATAAAAAATAAGTAGCTCTCCAGTTATTAACCAGATTGTCTCCAAACAAGTTAGATATTGTCAAGCACAGTATCAAATGATATTACAAGTTTTATTTTCTGCATTTTAATTATTTACTTTTTTTATTATACATAATTACTATAGTAAAGCTTTGCAGTGATTAATGACATTGTTAGACTTGTTAGAAGTTTTAGTTTATGATCTTATATTTCTTATGTGCAATTATTGTATTTAAAAAATCAATAGCTTCACAGATATTAAACAGATTGCCCCAAAACAACTTACATAATGTTAGGAACCTTTTACAGAAATTTCTGTTTCTGTATTTTTTTGTACTTTTGATTTTTTTTAAATCATTTTTAAACTTTTTATTTTGTGTAATTATTATAAGTAAAAATCAATAGCTTCACAGTTACTCATTCCATTGCCCCAAAATAAGTTAGATAATGTCAGGCACCTTCTCCAGATCAGACTACAAGTTTTTATTATGTGTAATTATTCAAATAATGTAATTAAAATAATTTAATAGACAAAATCTAACTTGGTTTTGGTCAATGGGATTAATAACTCTGAGCTATTGATTTTTATTATAATTATGCATAATAAAAATTAAAACCTTACAGAAAATCACAAATAAAAAAAACCTAAACACACAACCTAAAACTTGTAGTATCATCTGGGAAAAGTCCCTGACTTTAATTAACTTGCTTTGGGGAGACTGGGTTAATAACTGTGCAGCTATTGATTTTTATTATTATTATTTTAATGTTTACACCTAAAAGAGTATTTTAACATTTTTTTAAAAAAGTAATAAATGCAAAGAATTCAAATCTAAAACTTGTTGTATCCTCTGGGAAAGATCCCTGACATAATCTAACTTGTTTTGGGGCAATGAGGTTAATGACTGTGAAGCATTTATTTATTTTAATAATTACACAAAAAATATTTTTAAACATTAATTTAAAAAAATATATAAATATAAAAACTGCACAAACTAGTAGTATCTTCGGAAGAAGATCCCTGATATTCTCCAACTTGTTTTGTGATAATGGGGTTAATAACCATGAAACTATAGATTTTTTTAAATTATTATAATAATTACACATAAAAAGTTTTTTTATTCTCAAGGGAGCATCCATAAAGAGTTCGTAACAGAAGCCAAAAAGTAAATGAACATTTTACTTTGGAGTTTTGGAACGTTTGAGGAAGAGGGTTTTTGTGTGCGTCATCAGATCACCTTTTCATGGATCCATCATGACAACCCACCAAATCACACTTCACTGGCTCTGAGAGAATTTTTGGCTGAAAAGGCATTCCAGTGCTTCCACATCCACCCTATAGCCCAGACTTAGCTCCGTGTGATTTCTTTTTGTTCCCCAAAACTAAAACACTTTTGAAAGGCTACTGCTTCGGTCACAGAACGAGCCACATTCTCATTACTTACAGGAAAAACCTTGTGTGTGTGTGTGTGATATTTGTTAATGCATTAAGACTTCCAGTAGGTGTGTTGGAGCAAGGGACATTGAAATTAGCAAGGCAAGAGGTGCTTCAGGACCAGGACTGGATTACTGCTGACCTAGTGTACAATTTGTTCTAAGGACAATTAACGTAAATAGAAGGAAGTATAATATGAAGACGGTCCCTTGTTTATCACCGCAGGCTGGATCTCCATAGATTAATGTAATTTTGGGGGATTACAACTTGCGATATCTTCAAATGTAGAAAGTTGTAGCTCATTGACTATGTCCATATAATGACAACTGAATGAAAAGATTTAACACCCACTGTTAAAAAGCTACTGAGTGTAGACATTCGGACATGGGAAATGTGAAAGCGACTTTACTTCAGTAGATATTTTGAAGCACTTACATGTGGTTGATGGACATGACTCTGCTGTTCTTGGACTGAGTGATTAAGCTGGTCTTGGTGAGCAATGAGATCAAGAACATTTCCAGAGCTTTAGCTTAGCTTAAAGTCAGGGAGCATAACAGGGTTAACGATTTTTATTGCTTCTAATTAACATTCATTAGGATTGTTTAGAGAAACATCAAACATCACACAGTGCTTTTAAAGGATACATATGATAACTGGAACAGCAGTGGCCATTCTGCCTACCTCCGTATCTTTCTGCATGATTTTCTTAATGCGACCCTGCGACACAGGCTCCGTGTGAGGAGGCTTCACGCACAGAAACACTTTACCAAAAAATGAGCAAGAAAGCTCTGGGAATACTCACGGGTGGAAAACGAACGTTGTATTTTCTTTTTTGTCCAGGCATTTCGGTCCTTTAAACACCCGCTTGCGGGTTACATTTTGACTAATTTGACAGTTGGGTGTTTGGCGGTCCATTTGTTTACCTTTCACAGGAAGTCCAGCGTCTGAAGTGAAGAAAGACGAGAAGCGGAGGTGATCTTCACGGAAGCCACGCCCACAAACTCATGCCTACGTCATTAATTGTAATTTTTTTTTCTAAATCAGATAAACTTTTTATTTTGTTTTCGAATATTTTGTGACTGTATGTAGGCTGGATTTTGCTACATTTTAATTACAGCCATGGATATACCCTGTCCATTTTTGAGCTTGACCTTTTATATTATAAAGATGAATAAATACTTTTTTATTAGGGCAATATAATAATAAATTATGAAGATGTATAAATACATCTGTCATTAATTATATTGGTTATATAAATTAAATTCTAGTTTGTTAGTTTGTTTGTTTGATTATTTTACATTTTGGCTTAAAGGTGTGCGAACAGATCAACGCGTAACATTTAAGCGTTTAAGCGGTTATTTTATAATTGTAGACATTTTGTTGATATTTTATTATTTTAATACATTTAAATTTTTTTAATATAAGTGTAGCAGACATAGGCTGAAGGAAGAAAGATTTATTAAGCATTTTACTGTCCATACCAAATATATATCACAGATCAGTGAGTTTAAAAAGTTAACAGAGCCAGTGGTTCAAGATTGCTTGATTGATTGATTGATTGATTGATTGATTGATTGATTGCTTTTTATGCGGTGATGGAACTCATCTCAACCTTAATTAATTATTAATAGTACTAAAATATTACTCATGTTTGAATGGTTGGACTATGTTTGTTAAAAAATCCAAGCTGAGGCTAGAGAAGCCCAGGCTTAGACAGTGTAGTCGAGTTCAATAGCTTCTTAAGTGCTATCAGTTAGGATAAAATCAGGTGATCACCAACAGAGGGCAAAATAACTACAGTACACCAGATCTATTAATCAGGCAAGAGTTGTAGTGAAATGACAAAATCAGGATCTTGTGAAACTGCGACATCTAGCGGCGATCAACTGAAATACAGTTAAAACCTTGACGCCTACATCAGCAGATGGCGTGTGCGTGAGACAGTGCGTTTGTAAATTAAGATTATATTAAAATACACTTGTCTCTTTAGAGTTTCGGTCTCTGTAAAGAGTGTGAAGATGATTATGGATGCAATTGTGTTCCAGATACAATAACAGATGTACGTGTTTAGTTTTACAGCACGTCAGAGGAACGCGTTTAATAACTCTCCTGAAAGTGTGAGAGTGGTGCTGATGGAAACTGATGGGTTGTAACTGTAGAGGAAGGGCAGTTAGTGCTAGTGTGTGAGATATCTAAAATAGACACAGTCACCAGTACCCTAGGGGGATATATTTACTCACATGAGTTGTCATGGCGCAAGTTGGTCTGTGGTAGCAGGTGGTAATGTGTAACCGTGACTGCAAATCAGGCAGTCTGGTTTTGACGAGGCTGTTTTATGGAAATGTGTGTGTGTGTGTGTGTGAGAGAGAGAGAGAGAGAGAGAGAGAGAGAGAGAGAGAGATCAGGGGATTGTTTTGTTCACGAGGTTTGACTCTACGTGAGCGGCTGGTAGATTTCCTACACAAATTGTATAGAACTATACAATAACCCTTACTAAAACAGCAGATCATCATACACCCCATAGGTTACTGTCTGGTATTTTGTTTTTTATATTTTTCTTTCACAATCCAACTTATAATTATTTTCAATAGCTTTTCTCCTGGTGTACAAAAAAAACCCCACAATTTCATTATGAAAAAAAAACCCCGACAATTTCATAATGCATGTAAGTCATACTCCTTAACAGTTCTTTGGCAAGTCCCTGTTGAACTTATCTAATTTCTTGTCATTTGTGTCATTTCTGACTGACAGAGAGCTGTGACTATACCATGTGATGCAGTGAAGAAATTCTCTTCAGCTCAGTCCAGATTATGAAATCAGTAAATGTAGTTTACTACATGATATCATGTTGTTATGGACTGTTACAACACTTCTGGCCTTGATATACAGTGTCAGCTGGCTGGTGATTTATTCTATTACATCTATATTACTACTAGGGTTTACAGCAGGTTAAATAAACATCCAGTGATTGAAGTTCAAATATACTCATCATACCTCCTTTGTGTCTTTATAATATATTTTTTTCCGATATCCCTACACGCAGTGATAATCTTAATGCGGGTCTAATCTTATCGGTCAGTAAAGAGTTAATGTGAATGTTTAATCTGAAAGTCATCTAGTCCCTGGATCATTTTTATAAATCCGTTTTAAAGCTTCAGTGGTTCATGTGCTGCAGTTGTAAGCAGTTGTGAAGCATCTGTGTTTTCGAGATCTTTTTAGACGTGTAATTTACAGCCCGGACTAATTTCTTTCTCGGTGTGTTTAGTGATGGACTCAGAGAGCGAGTGAACTCTGTCTGGCGGAAGGATTTGAACGTGTGAGGTCTGCTGTTAGTGCTGTGTGTTTTCCTTTGCGATTTAGTGACGGCGGATGGATACTACAAATGTGTGTGTGTGTGTCAGTCAGTGTGTAAGAGAGAGAAACTGAGCGTGTGAAAGAGAGAGTGAGTGAGTGAGAAAGAGAGAGAGAGAGAGAGTGAGTGAGAGAGAGAGAGAGAGATAAAATGACTGTTACTACTCTCAGTGTAAGTCAGCGCGCACACCGCTCTGTTGCCGGAGACTGAACTGGGAATTTAAACTGGCCACCCGGTGTTCTGTCACAGTGACAATCCCAACACCGTTATTTCCTTTAGTCGGGTTGTTTTTCTTTAAAAAAAATCTGTTTATAAACATGATTATACGGTAGTCGGAGCGCTTCCTGGAAGTTAGTTTCTCCCCGCGGATACAGTGTTTGTGGCACTTTTCCTGGCCGGGGACATGGAGCTGGTCGGTCGGCGCTTCCTGTGCGTGAGCGGCGGTGAGGAGCGCGAGCTGAGCGGCGTGGCGCGCTGGGGCTGGAGAGCCGGACTCATCCGCGCCGTCACCAGCCGCCACACTGACAGCCCCTCTCTAGCTGTGAGTCACATCTCTGAACACACATTTACACCGAAATGCTTCCCTGCCGCTCTGTACATCCCGTATTGGGCTGCTTGTGTTTGTCAGAAAAAGTTGAACGTTACACTATTTACGTTACAATCTCTCGGTCTGGAGAAAAGTTGAGCTCGTGCGTGTAACGTTACTGTTACTGTCAGAAGCTGTAACGCTGTCGGGTGTGTAATCAACAAACACTCAGCCCCGAATAGTACGAGCCGGGGCCTGGGCGTGTTACTATGATTGTGTGTGTGTGTGTGTGTTTGTATATCTTTCTGAGGACCAGTATATAAGAATTAGTTTTGACCTTGTGTGGAAAATATTTGACAGACCCCAGGAAAAACATGTCTTTTTGGTTTGCTTTGTTTTGCAAAAACTGCAGTGTTTATTTAGAAATAATATAAATTTTTAAAAAAGCTAAATAAAGGTTTCCTTTTGGTCATTGAGGTTAATCTTGGGGTTAGGTTTAGAAATAAAGTGCATTAAATGGAAGGTCCTCAGAAGGATAGTTAACACAGCACTGTGTGTGTGTGTGTGTGTGTGTGTGTGTGTGTCCACAGCTCAGTGAGACTCCTCTCTACTAATCACCCACTGTAATGACTCTGTCTCCTTCTATAAAGTCGCTCTGGTGTATATACAGAAAACAGAAAAACAGTTTTATCAGCTCATTAGCTGAAGCATATCTTCATAATTAAGAAATAAGGATGACCCTGAGCTATAGTGTAAGGGGTCAGAGATGCTCCATACAGTATAAACCTGCATTTCTGTCCCTTACATGGTTATGCATTTGATCAAACCAAGTGCTTACATTGTGTGCATCTGTACATATATAGCTGTCATTTCAAGGCTCATTAGCACTGGTCACATAACACCTTCTTCTGTGTCTGCTGTTGTGCTCAGTGCTGAAGTGATGGAGATGAGAGCTGTAATCTCCTTCTCCTAATAAATAGAAATGTGTGTGGTGGGAGCGGGTATCATATTTACTCGCACACACCTCTTTCTTTTTTTCCCACTAAGAGGATGATTCGTTTGTGTGTCCGTGTGTATTTACAATTACTTATGTCCATGCATTGCTTGGTTTCTTGACAATGGTTATGTGTGACAGCTTAAATCAAGCTAGTTGATGAAGTTCAGCGGCACTTTATCATAAGGCAAACATGTTATCCTGATAGGTGAAGATATATCCCAATATGTTGGTTTGCCAAAAGCAAGAACAAAATCTAATTATGCATTTAACTACTATTTTGTTGTGAATCAAAATAGAAGGAAATGAAAAGTATTCATCCAAAGCTATTTCATCTTGCAATCTAAGGAACAGTGAAGTAAGTGAGTGCTGAGATATCTCAGGAAAGTGTGTCGTAACGTGTCGCAATATCAAGGTCTGCTTGGACAGGTGATGTCATCGATGTTCTTCTTCACATGACCTAGCCCCATTATGAATAGCTAATACAGAATGGTGGGGTAGGAAGACTGTATACACACACCACATATCCACACAGTGTTAGTGCTGATCGCTTCCTCTGTGCGCACGTGGGTAATGTGTACATGTACCTGTGACTGTGTGTGTGTGTGTGTGTGT
>JAOVVH010000002.1:12467554-12479563 GCA_028566435.1 Scorpiodoras heckelii
GTCCGCTGTTGATGACGTTGCAGGGCATTTCAAATAGAGCCATTTTAGTGACCGAGTTCCCTATGAAGAGCCCTTGGTATTCTGTACCCTGTGCAGTGTGTAGGGAGCAGGGATACAGATTAGGGACACTTGCTCTTGGAATGCAGCCTAAAACGAGTAATGTAACGGTCACTTTCGGAATGTTTGTGTTCACTGACGGCGCCACTGGTTTGCATAATTTAACAAATTTTTAATCTGCGTTAAAATTTTTAGTGGTGTTAATTTTTTTAATTTTTCGCGATCAATTCTTTAATGCGTTAACGAACGTGTTAATTTGACAGCACTACTTTTTTGTTTTAATTTTGATCAGTATGGCTTATAGCTCATGAAAATCAGAAATCCAGTATCTCAAATTATTAGAATTTTTCCACATGATCAAACAGAAAATGTCCAAATTCGTACAAGTATGTTCATTTATACACTCAGTACTTGGTTGGGGCTCCTTTAACACAAATTACTGCATCAGTGCATGGAGGCAATCAACCTGTGGTACTGCTGAGATAATATTGAAGCCCAGGTTGCTTTGATGTGCCCTTCAGCTTGTCTGTATTGCTTGGTCAGGTGTTTCTCATCTTCCTCTTGACAATAGCCCATTGATTCTCTATGGGGTTCAGGTCTGGAGAGATGGCTGGCCAATCAAGCACACCATGATTGTCACCAAACTATTTGGTACTATTTTTGGCAGTGTGGCAAGTGCTAAGTCCTGCTGGAAAAGGAAATCAGCATCCCCATAAAGCTTGTCAGCAGATGGAAGCATGAAGTGCTCTAAAATCTCCTGGTAGACAGCTGTGTTGACTTTGGACTTGATAAAATATGGTGGACCAACACCAGCAGATGACATGGCAACCTAAACCATCACAGACTGTGGAAACTTCAGACTGTACTTCAAACACCCTGGAATCTGTTCCTCTCCACTCTTCCTCCAGACTCTAGGACTTTGATTTCCAAATGAAATGCAAAAATTGCTTTCATCAGAAAAGGGGACTTTGGACCATTGAGCAACAGTCCCGTTCTTTTTCTCCTAAACCCAGGTAAGAAGCTTCTGACATTGTCGCCAATTTGGAAGTGGCTTGATAGCCCCTTTCCTGGAGATGTCTATGTGTGGTGGCTCTTGATGCACTGACACCAGCCTCAGCCAACTCCTTGTGAAGCTCTCCCATGTTCTGATATTGAATTTTCTTGGCAGTCATCTCAAGGCTGCAGTCATCCTTGTTGCTCATTCACCGTTTCCTACCACATTTTCCTCTTCCAGTCAACTTTCTATTAATATGGTTTGATAAAGCATTCTGCAAACAGCCAGCCTTCTCAGCAGTGACATTCTGTGGTGTACCCTCCTTGAGGAGGGTGCAGATGATCGTCTTCTCAACAACTGTCAAGTCAGCAATCTTCCTCATTATTGTGATTGCATGTGTTGAACTAGACCGAGAGATACACAGTATTTATACTGTTTGAATAGTAAATTACTCAATCTTAAAATGAAATATGCTAATAATTTGATATAATAAGATAATAATTTGATACTGGATTTCTGATTTTGAGAAATGAGCTATAAGCCATAATGATCAAAATTAAAACAAAAACATGCTTGAAATATGTCACTTTATGTGTATTGAATATAATATGACAGTTTACTTTTTGAATAAAGAACAAAATGAATTATGAACAAAAATAAACTTTTTTCACGATATTCCAATTTTTTGACATGCCCTTGTATGTACGGTGAACTGAAGTGTGCTACACTATGTGTCATACACATTCTTTATTGATCCTTTTCCCCGTAGGTAGCAGAGCCTCTGAGTGTGGACCCAGCGCTTGTACATGTGCTGGTTCTGGATGACATTAGCCAGTTGTTATTAGTGGAAGAAAATGTCACAACAAATTGTAAACCTCACACTAACAAGATCAACAGGATCACCCTGGTGACTAAAATACTCTTCTGTTTCTTTTTTTAGTGTATGTGTTTGAGTGGGTGAGTATTTGTAGTGTTCACTGGTGTTTTCTTGCTGCCTTTTAATCTTCCTCTAGAATGCAGGAAACAGGTCAGGAAACACTACAGAAACAGACCAGGTATTCTAGCACACACATATAAACACACATATACAGAAAATAATTTGATGTTTTATAACTTACACATGCGGAGCTTATGATTTATTTACTGTACTGTAAGCACACACCCACTCTCATGCACACACTTATCTCTCCTCCTCCCTCTTCCTTTGTCCTGCAGGTGTGTAGCTCGGGGCCAGTGCAGAGGAAACAGCCAGAGCTGTGCAGAGAGAACTCCAACTGCAGCCTGACAGTGGACAGCACAGACGGGATGAGAGAGGATAGTGGAGCTGATGAAGTGAGAGGAGCAGGTGAGGTGCAGCACTACATTAAGCTGACATTAACAGCTCCTTCACTGTTTGAATTCTATTTAGCTGCATTTAGATTTATTACATTTGCTTTTTAGGGAGAGAGCATTCTCATTCAGTGATCAGTGTCTGGTGCCTGAAATAAACTAATTCCTGTAGCATCCTCTGTTCATTATTTCTAGTTTTATTACTTTTATTATTAAATTTACTTATTTCCAGATTACTCAAAGAGTAGGATCAACCTTAGCGAGAGGAAGAGGAGGAAAGCAGGGGACAAAGAAGAGCAGGATGAAAAGGACAGTAGGAGTGCTGGGTTGAAGAGGCCAAAGGATAACTGTGGCTCTGACCAATCAGAGTGCAGTGATTCAGAGAGCAGGATCATGGACTCAAAAAGCCTACAAAGAAAATCTTCAAAGAATCCAGGTGACCGCAAGACAGTCAACAATGCTGCAGCACATTTAGGACAGGACCTGAAGGCTCACCCATCCCCCAAAAGCATAGAACTTTCTTCTAACCAATTAGCAGAGCTGGAATCCCAGAGTGTAGGGCAAGTCATGCCCTTGCAGGGTCATTTAACCAACACACACTGCAATGGAGTTTTCCAAACAGCCAATTCACTACAGTGCACCATGGGACTGGGCTGTGATAAAGCAGAGATGGATCAGGGAGACAGAGTGATGGAGATGGAGAGCCAGAGTGAAGGTGCATCGCAAGAGGACTGTGAAGCTGTCTCTGCCCTACTGGCATCCCAAGAGAATGAGCAGCTGGTTTCCTTGGAGACTGCATGTGTTTTAATGCACACTTTGCCATCAGAGTGTGAGGGGGTTGAGGGTGAACAGGAGATTCTCCCAGGTGACCTGGAGGTCAGGGCATCTGATTTGACATGCCCAGAGGTCCTTACACCCAGTTGTAACTCAGCAGAAGCAGTAGAAGAAGAGCCCAGAGTTGTTTTGACTCACTCCCCCACCATGCTTTGCAATTCAAATGTGGATGCTGTTAAAGTAGTTAAGTCAACTCAGTCTCCTGGAGCTACTAGTCCTAGACAGGATGCTGCTCTTGTTTCAGAAATTACCAACAAGACCACTGTACCCCTTAGTCCTTGCTCCTCTCTTGAGGTGATTTCCAAGCCACCAGATGTTACGGAGGTTACCAGGCTGAAATGCAATACCTCTCCTCAACCTGCCAAAATTGAAGAGAGCAGTCTGCCATCAAAAGTCAGTACAGATAAAGTTCTCATTGGCTTTAAAATCACACATGGTTCCAAGGGGACCCCTTCCCCAACCTATAAACATAATGCCTCCTCTCCTAGCACAACAGGCACACAGGCTCAATCAAGGACCCCCCCTCAGAATATTGCCCATAACCCTAATCACACACCTGCTACAGATAAACCAACTAAGAGCCCACTGATCATTGACAGAAATGAGCCTTTCATGGTCTATCGAGACCCTGCACTTGTGAAGAGAGAACTGGAAAGCCTCTCTACCTATGTCCAGCCCGCCCACACCCCACCCAACCTCCATTTGAAACACCATCTTAAGAGCCCTTCTCCCTCCTCCAGCTCCCCCAGCCTTACCTCAACCACCTCCCACACCAAGATCTTGAGTCCCGCTGCTCACCTCTCACATCTTCCCCTCCGTTCCCAGTCTCCTTTGTGCTCTACTCACCCCTCTATTCCCCACCCTCACCTGCTTCCATCTCTCCTGCCCAGTTTACCCCCATCCTCAGCACTCCTGGCTGGACATCCTCGGCTGGGGCCTCTGAGTCTCCCCCACCACCCATTGGCCCTGCAGGCAACACCGTCTCTTCTAGGCCAGGGTCCAGGAACTGCTTCCCTGGCACCAATGGGCCTGTATCCAGTCCTCTGGCCCCCTTTTCCTAATGGGGTGCATGGCTACGGTCTGGGAATACCAGGGTCCAAATGGATGCCCCCAGAGACTGCAGGCATGTCTGAGGCTAGTCTGAGGAGGGTAAGGGCCCATTTAAGACCATTTCCTCATGTGTTAATGAGTATGTCAAAATAGTATGATATACTGGGGTTGAAGGATTAGTATACATAGATTTCCATGTATTAGGTGATCTATAAAGAGATTGAACAGGTTGATTCATAAGCTTTGTACCAGGTTTTATTATAAATGAATCATATTTCCAATTGATTGCTAGGAGATATTGTATGTTATGTGTATCGCTGTTCACAATGATATTAATAGGGCTTGGTTGGATGTCCTTTTTTTCCACTTACAAATACTGGTTGTTTTTAGGTATTGTTGTTAGGATTTTGCTTTAGGTTGTTGGAATTGCATGTGTCTTCTGGGGCAGATAACACAAGGCAGCAATGAAATATGAAAAAAGTGAAAGCTCTGCAGGTAGAACTAGATTATTCCTCTATGATTGACTGAGGAGTTTTGTCTGGTACTAGTGAGTTATTTGTAGCCCATGGTATGTAATAGAACACTCAGAAAAGGTTAGTAGTTCTCTATCTTCACGCGTCTGTAGGGACTGGCACATGTAAGGCCTGATTTATTCTCTCAATCGTTTCAACCTCAGTTGCTGTAATCATTTACCATCAGAATAGTCATTTGCCATGTCATATCAATGGCATTTTCCTGGGAAAGTAGGCAGTTCTAAAACTGCCACACTTTCTAGCAATAGGCTAGCAAGTCTATGTCCCTGGGGTATTATAAATGTGTTCATATAACTTATTCTTGTGTGCCTCTGTGTTCACAGAACACACCAAGCCCCTGGGGCCCACAGACCTCTCCTGTAACCAGCGCAGAAAGACCGCTGCTGCCTGTACGGCCCTCAAGTGCCGAACCTCAGAGACCATCCAGGAGTGCTCAGCCCAGCACCCCTACCTCTAAAAGCACAGAGTGAGTACACACTCCTATATTCTCCTACAGGAATTATACTAATAGCACTACTAATCAGGTCTGGAGTGACATGTATGACTTTCCAGTTTAGCCAGAATTATAAGTGAATAAAAACACAACAGTGTAAAGTGCTTCTGTTCTAACAGATTTCTGCCTGCTTTTCCTGTTTCTAGGGAACCAGAGAGGAGGGCATTTACAGAGACACAAAGTTCCATCCACATGCCACTGAAGTCAGAAAAGGAGCATGTGAGGACAGTAGTGGGAAAGAATGGACACACGTCCCACTCCACAGTCACAGAGTCAACTTCTGCTCGCTCCAGACAGCCTCAGTTGGTGTACGACCTCACAGGCGATCGCACCAGCTGTTACCAGGAAGAGAGCCGGCGCATTCTGCAGGAGAGCATTGAAGTAGCACCGTTCACAGCCAAACTCAGCTCAGACAGAGAGCCCTATCCTAAAAGCCCCACTCCTTCACTCAACTATTTCAAAGACAGAGAGAAAGAGCAACAGAAAGAGAGAGAGATGCACATTTTCAGACATAGTATGTCTCCCAGATTACAATCAGCCCACCCTTCACCGACACTCACCCAGAGTAGCTACTACACCCCAGTAACTGGCAGTGTGGAGAAGGCTTCTTCACGTAGAGCTCCACCTAGCAAAGAGCTGTACGAGAGACTGAGTTCCCCAAACACTGCTGTATCTGTCCTCTCTTCAACTAGTACACAGAGCACAGTCAAGGCTAGACCTCTGCCCCTCGTAAAGCGCAACTCTGAGAAAGAGGAACATCTCCTAGGCAGGAATACAGAGCAATTGATCTCAAAATCTGTCTCACTGGATCCAATAGAAGTCAGTAGCATGGAGAGAAAAGGCGCCACTGCTTCTCTCAATTCTGTTTCTTCTTCTACTTCTTTTTCTTCTTCTTCTGCTTCTTCTTCTTCTTCTTCTTTTTCTACTTCTTCTTCTTCTTCTCGCGTTGTACCCTCACTGCACAGGGCCCCTATCTTCCACCCCCCAGCTTTACCCATTGTGATGTCTAAAGAAGCAGGGCAAGGTAGGTTGTCGCCACCTACCCTGACACCCATCCAGCCAATGAGCTTATCTGGAAAGGGTCAGAATCAACACAGGCCACCCACATTGATTCCTGAGCTCAGACATAGAGTGGTCACTGGAAAGAGGGCAGCTCCTGAGCCAATATCCATTGCAAATAAAGGTTATGATTTACAGAGAGGTGGAGTTTTACACAACCAAGAAAGAGTGGTAGAAGGTCACACTACCAATGGAGGATTGGTGAACACACAGGTTGCCACTGCTTCTGTTATTGTTCGTTCTTCTGGCTACATGCACATGCCTGTGAACCATACAATCAATGAAAGGTCACTTTCCCAAGTTCAATGTGACCATGTGCGAACATTTGATAGTTTGCCAAGCACACACTCGAAGGATGGCAGTGGTCAGTGTAAGAGGGGCATCCTGTGGACCCCTGTGGACACTGTACATCCTGTTAACATGGTCACTATGAAACAGGACATTAACACACCTTTGAACATGACTAAAAATTTAAGTACTCATTTTTCAAATTGTGGGATAAAATATCCTGTAAATATAGATACACCGCACGCAAGAATAGACCTGGTATCCAAGCCACGTGAAAAGGAGAAGGAAGAAATTAGTAGGGTAGTTCAGCCAAAGGTGAGTATTACCTGTTGCCCCACTAGAGACATCTCCCATGTAAAGAAACGCAGAGCTGGACTAGCTGCTTTAGAACTGAGACAAAATATGCATGCAGTCCAGCCCCTGCACACTACGGACACTTTGAACACCACCAAGAGTAGATACACTTGCACTACACACAGTATGCATACTAAATGCACTCCACACACTCTGGACCAAGATAAAGAGTCTATATTCAATCCTAGCCCATCCAAATATCCAAGGTTAGCCCCTGAGGTCCCTGGGGTTGTAGCCAATAAACCAGGCTCAGTGGCAAAGGTTCAGCCACTGTCTCCTTCAGTCCATACTAACCAACCTGCCCAGTCTGGTCAAAACAACTACCACAAACTGAAAAAAGCTTGGCTGACCCGCCACTCTGAGCAGGACAGAGGTAGTGTCATCTTAGAGACAGCAGGGGGCAGTACCACACTAACCACCACAACCACTGTCTCTCTGCCAGTCAATCAGGAGGTGAATGGACTTGAGGATAAATGGTCTAAACAGGAGGGCAAAGAACTCTTTCTGGATAATAGGAAATCTAAAACTCTAGACAGGAAGCCCAGTGGAGGCAATGCTAAGTCCACCACAGAGGACAAAAAAACACCTCTCACCGGGGAAAATAAAGAAGATGTAAAGCCCACCATGAATAGAAATGGCAACTTGCAGGGCAAGAAGCCTAACTTTCAGAATAAGAAACTATGCATTAATATAAGGAAGCCAAACCCAGACGACATAAAGATAGAGAAGGATAATCTTGGGAAGAAACGGATCTTTCAGTGTAGTTTTGAAAGTGCGAGTGGATGGGACTCGGGCAATGAAAGTGAATGTCACAAATCTGACCCAGGGAGCATACATCGGCCCAAACCTGGATTCAGAAAGAGGAATGACCAGAAAAAGCAAAGAGGTGAGAATGAAAGAGAGGATGAAAAGAAAGAGGGAGAAGATGATGAAGGGAAACTAAATGGCACAACCCAGACTACCAAAGAGAAATCTCAGCACAGACTACCTAGCAGTAAGTTTTCTGGGTTTTTTTGTTTGTTTGTTTGTTTGTTTGTTTGTTTTGGGGGGTGCTTGTGTATGTGTGAGTGTGTGTGTTTTTGAAATGCAATTTTCTGAGAGTTATACCACCATTAACATTTTTTAAACTGGATTAATGCAAAAAATTTTCCAGGTTCAGTTGAATGACTGTCATTGACAAGGTTTTTTTAATTGCCTGCAAATTTGACTAGCTGTGCCCATACTGCAGATATCCAGTACAGTGCTACAAAAATTGATTTAAGCAGTTTTTGGAAGACTTTCAGCCACTGAATTAGGAATGTACTAATTAGGGATACTGTCAAACTGAGACCTATAATCAATAAAAGGAGCTGAGAGATCACAGCTGTGAGAATTTTTGTTGTTTAAAAAAGGGCCTTATCATTTCTCAGCCATCAGCAGCATTGCTTTAATATATCTAAATGTGCTAATGTTGTTCCCTGTTCAATGTTGTAAACTGTGAAAGATAAATCAAATGGTAGTCCTTCACCATAGTGAGAAAGACAGATGGCAATATTAATTCCAGTATTTGTTTTCTGTGACTGCTTGAATGAACGTGGATGAGCTGATCGAGGCTGCTGGTGCTTCTCTTTCCTCAGATGGTATTCCTCGTTCAGTGCTAAAGGACTGGAGGAAGGTAAAGAAGCTGAAACAGAGTGGCGAGGCCTTCCTGCAGGATGACTCATGTGCAGAGATTGGAGCTAATGTGCAGAAATGCCGTGAGTGCCGATTGGACCGTTCACGGAAATCCCAAGAGCCTGTCGTTTCACCTGTCTTCTGTCGCTTCTATTACTTCCGCAGGTAATACTCCAAAGGGAATGGGATGGCTGATTATGGGAATTCCCTTACATTCTAGTAGTCTTTCTGGAGAACTCTAATGACTGGCACCTGCTTTAGTTGGTTTCACCTGCTAGCCTAGCACTTCACTCATCATCCTGTTTGCATTTGCTGCTCTCTGCTGTTGATTGATGGTTGATGGCATTCACTTTTCATTGTTCTGCCGGTGTCGGTCACTCTGCGCGCTCTCTCCTCCTAGAATTCATATACCCCTCTGGTCACGCTGATTGCCCTGCTGTGTCTAAGGCATGTTGTGCTTTACTGAGCTTGCCAACTTATTCAGATTGCCAACACTGCTAACACTGGTGTGGAGGTCATTTCCCCTCTGTTTTATTCCTCATTCTCTCTGCTGATCAGTTCTTTCTCTGCCAGTTACCCCCTCATAGTTTTCCACCTTCCCTGCTGGCCAGCTGACTACCAGATCTGTGGCTACATATTTACAGCATGTTTGAATGGATTTTCCCCCAGGATAACACATGGTGATTTTGGTTAGGCAAGTGATTAAACAAGCTGTGCTGCAAGATCGCATTACTTGTGGTCTCACTAGGTAAAGCTCTATGCTCAGTTTGCATTGCTCAAGCACTGAACATAAATACACAGATGATCTAGTCAGGGCTTAGCATATTGCATCATGTATGGCAGGCACCAGCAGTAAATTAGCCATTGTAATGCTAACATTGTAGCAAACACTCTGCAGACGCTGATTAGCAGCGTTCCCATGAAGGCAAAGTTGTTCTCAGTGTGTGCCCTGTGGTATCACTTTTGGTATCAACAGTTCATCTGTCACAGAGAAATGACAAACTCCCCTATCTAATCAGAGACCGGCCCAATGGGGGAAGGAAGGCCATCATCACCTTGTTCTATAAGCAGGCTGGAAGCCCAGCCCCTCCTCAAGGACATTACTTAGAGAAGTGCCTCTCCAGGGACATTGTGACATGCTGTACTTTCATCCAGGTGATACCACCCATGGCATTTAGAAGGGGTGAACTAGAGTTTCCACAGAGTGGTGTGAAAAACAGAAAACAAGTGACAGTTCTGTGCGTGGAATACAAAAACTTTTAATCTCATTAAAATACTAGGATATATAAATTTATACCCACTTTATTAGGAGCACCTGTACACCTGGACATTATGATTTTTGATGTAAAATAATTATGATTTGTATTAATTACATATGCAGGGTTAAATTTGAGGATGATCTTGATCTAAAATTGTAAAGCTCAAAAACCACACAAAAAACTGCTGAAGTACGTTTAGAACTCGATCTAAATTTAATTTCTACCCTCAGTTTTTATTATTATTTATTATTGTTCAATTAGGAATTCTAGCTGATTTTAATGGAAACATAACAGGTTTATAAATCCAGTTCAAAGTGCCTTTAAGTCAACAACTAAGCTTAATTACTGTCTGTAAAACAGCTCCTGAGAGCCGATCTAAAATTGCTTTCAGGAATACATGCTGGCAGCCTCTTTCTCATTCAGCAGCACTCTGCCACAAAATGCAAAATTCAACAGTATCAGCACTCTCGGGCTGGGTTTTATTTAGTTCATCAAGCCAAAAAGCAAACTTTTATTACACCGAAGTATATCATTCTCTGGTCATGGTATCTGCTAACTCTACCCTTTTCTCCTGCTATAGACTGTCGTACAGCAAGAATGGAGTATTGCGTGTGGATGGCTTCTCTGTTGTGGAGGACACTGATGAAGAAGCAGTGCAGGTGTGGATGGCAGGCTTTGAGGATGAAGAGGAAGACAAGCAAAGGGAAATGGAGCTGGACACAGCCAAATACATTCTCACACTCATAGGGGACAAGTTTTGCCAGCTTGTCAAGACGGAAAACACTGCTGTCACATGGGTCAAGAAAGACAGTGAGTGTGTCTGTGTGTATGAACACATGCACATAGTGTTATAAATGTAGTTTGTAAAAGTAGTATACAATGAATATACAGTGCAACAAATTGATGTTATTAATGAATTATATGAGAAATAATAAGTCAGAATTGTTCTTCTTTATTCTGTCTTTCAACCCTCCCATTGTGTGTGTGTGTGTGTGTGTGTGTGTGTGTGTGTGTGTGTGTGTAGCCCAGGTGATGTGGAAGCGAGCAGTGAGAGGTGTGAGAGAGATGTGTGACGCGTGTGAGGCCACTCTGTTTAATATGCACTGGGCGTGTTACAAATGTGGCTTTGTGGTGTGCATGGACTGCTACAAAGCCCGTGAGAGGAAGAGTGCCAAAGGTTAGAAATACACTTATGTGACACTTGCTTGTAAGTGTATCTCGTTTCCTGTGTGAACACACATATGTATGCTCTATATTCCTACATTCTCAGATAAAGAGCTGTACGCCTGGGTTAGGTGTGTGAAGAACCAGCCCCATGACCTGAAGAGTCTAATGCCTACTCAGATAGTCCCAGAGAGAGGTGAGTAATGTGTGTATGTGGTGCATCTGTGTGTCTTTGCATATGGTTTGTTCTGCTTATCAGACATATTGATTAGATGTCAGGCTAATATTAAAATTGTTCTGTCTGACCTACAGTGTTAGCAGATCTGCAGAGCACCATGCACTCTATAAGGAGAGAATATGGCATCCCTTCTCAGTGCTCTTGCTTTGGCAGCAGTTCCTTCCTCTCCAGATCCACCATCACTAATGGCCTCTTACAGGTGACAAACTTAGCCTCTTTTTACCAAGCAAGTTAATTAATTTTTAATCTGCGTAAATTTTTTTAGGTGCGTTAATCTTTAACGTGTTAACGTGTTCGTTAACGTGTTAATTTGACAGAACTAATTAAAAAGTTAAAATGCATCGCCCACAGTTTATAGACGTTTCATCACATTTATTTCAAAAGTACAAAATAAGTCTGAACAGCGTTGTTTGTCATGCTAAATACAGCTGAGTGCTGTCTTGTAGAACACAACCAGTGTGATCAGCTGTCCACTGATGATGACATTTCACGGCGTTTCAAATAGAGCCGTTTTAGTGACTGAGTTCACTATGAAGTGCCATTGGGATTCTGTACCCTGTGCAGTGTGTAGGGAGCAGGGATAAAGATTGACATAACGGTCAATTTCGGAATGTATCGCTGACAGCACCGCTGATTTTTAGTGGCGTTATTTTTTTTAATCACGATTAATACTTTAACACGTTAATGCATTCATTAACACGTTA